>JAUTXW010002848.1:0-111994 GCA_030620095.1 Kuschelorhynchus macadamiae | reverse complement strand
TATTATTTTCCAATTTGACATATTGCTGCCTACTATTTAAGTAATTTTGAAACCAATAATAGATATTTCCTCGAATTCCAATCTTGTATAACTTTTTTAATAAAATATTATGATTAATTGTATCAAAAGCTTTGCATAAGTCTAAGGATAAGATACAACATTTTTTATTTTGATCATTTTTTAATTGAATATCAGTAATAATATCAATAACTGCAGTCTCTGTATCCCTAGACCTTCGAAACCAAACACTGAATACTAAATTTTTAATTTCTAAATAATTTGATAATTTATTGTGCATTACTTTTTCGAGAATTTTTGATAGAACTGGTAACACAGATATCGGTCTATAATTATTTGGATTAATATTATTTCCTCCTTTATATATTGGCGAAACTTCTTGATATTTTTATTTTTTAGGAACAATACCTGTTTTAAAAGATAAATGAATTAGATGTTTTAAATTGGGATTAGTTGAATTTTGACTGTTTTATTAATTTTTATAGAAATACTATGACCACTAGATTTTCTTGATCTGCCATGAATAATTTCTTCTATAGCCATTATTAAAGCTCGTTTGTATCCATAAACATACAATTTTCTTGCATTGGTTTCAGTTTTAATTCGTAGTCTTTTAATTTTTTCATAAATTTTGTGCAATTTTGATAAAATGGTTATTCGTTTCCTTCACAAATCTCATTTTCTTCTGTTTTTTTTTCCGTCAATTAAAACATATTCAATATTATTTTGTTTTGCTTGTTTCCTGTGAGTGTTTGTTAATAGATAGTTAATATTTTTTCATATACCTTTCTGGTCGAAGGAATTAAATTGTTCTTTAAAAAAATGTTGTTTCATTGACCTAATCATTTCCTTTACATATTTATTGTATTCGGTATAAGTTTTTGTGCATGGTGTAAGTTTTCCGGATATTATTTTTTGTTTAAATAATATTTGTTACGAGTCTTTGGAGTAAATCAAGGTTTTGTATTTTTTTCTTGTTCTTAAGATTACTTTATGAGAACAGGATTTAAAAACCTTTTCCAAATTATCATACAAACATCTGCATTTTTATTGAATTTTTAATTGTGTCTAAATTTCTAACTTAGTCTTCAATTGTTCTACCTCAAATTTATATATATCTTCCAGATTAGTTATAATGTGATCTATTAAACTGTTAGTTTTACCCACTTCACGTGTTGGGTTATTCGTTGCATAAATTTGAAATTATTTGTTGAAAATATCTCAAAAAGTTTAGATGTAATGTTATTTTTTTTGAAGAATGTTAACGTTCATATCTTCACATAAACAAACACTGCACGCAATTTCATTAAAATGTTGAAGTTTTTCTTCCAAGTATTCTAAGAATATCATTTTTTACAACTGGAGGTTTGTAAAAACCACAAATAATAATATTCAATATACTTAGTTTCAAAGAAATATATGAATATAATTGTTTTGTCTTCTCTATTACATCAAATTTTAACTTTTCGCCAATAAACATGGCTACTCCACCACCCCTCTTTTCTCTTGATGCAAAAACTGAATTGTAATTTCTAAAATTGTAATACTTTTCTTCATATTTCTTTATCCAAGTTTCTGATATAACAACTTCATCTGCCTTTTTCTGCATTGATTAATATTTCAATATCATCCATTTTATTTTTCATTGATCGTGCATTCATATATAATACTTTCATACTTTTTATTGAAGAAGATAATTTATTTTTTCTTTTTCTACTGTTTGCTTCATGTTCGTAATTAAAAATTTGTTCCATATTTACCATTTGATATTTTGCAGTTATTACATTTTGGATTTTTTTCTTTACAAATCCAATAAGAATGGCTTCCAGAGCAGAACGCGCATATTTGTTTTTTTGTACATTCTTTCAGCTTGTGTCCATATTCGCAGCATTGAAAACAAAAAATAACGTCCAAATATTCTTTGATTTTGATGGTCACATCCCAAAGAAATTTTCTTGTTTATCAACTTTTGAAATGTTCTGCCACGTGTTTCTAAATATATTATAAATTTTTTCTAGTAATTAGATTTTCTTCTTCCTAAAATATGTAATTTAACATCATTATCCAAATGCTGTGTAGCTATAAGTTCGTCTTTTAATTCTTGGTCACTATAGTCTTTTTCGGCTTCCAATTATGACTAATTTTGATGGCTTTAATTTTGAAATTTGTACAGTATAATTTTCACCAAGTGTTTTTTCACTTAATAATTTTATTTTTCCAATTTCTTGTTTAACTAATTTGACTTAATAATTATACCTCCATTTTTAATATCTTCTACTTTTTTATAGATACATTTGCAACTGATGGGTTATTTTCTTCTCAATATATTGTTTAGTTATTTTGCTACTTTGTTTGTTTTTCGGTTTAATAATTACTACTGGTATATTTTTATTTGTATTTATTGTATGTGTTGATTTTCTTTGTGATAGAACATCAGAATAAGATATACCTTGGCTTGATAAACTGTTATTGCTCAATTGTTTCAATAGTAACTCAAATTTATTTTCCAAATCATTCAATTTCTTTAATATATTATCGCTTTCTGTAACTTGTAATTTTTTCAGGAGTTTTTCTATTTTAACATTCATTTCTTGAACCGTAATTTTTAATTCCAAATTTTCTTTATTGAGAAGTTTTATTTTCATTTTTAAGTCACCATTTTCTTTTTCACTATTGTCTTTTCTTTAGGACATTTTTCACATGTCCATTCAGTTCCTATTTTTTTCAAGTCGCATGCTTCCTTTTTTATAGTTTGGCACATGATCGGCAGTACCAATCATTGCATTTTGAACATCCAACTGAATATGTTTTTTTGTTAAATTTGTAAAAACATCTTGTACAATTTTTATCACGTTCATTTTTACTAAAATTTAAATATTTATTATTTGATGGTCCTGCTTCTAAAGTGTCTTGAGTAGTTATTGAAAATTGTTTTAAATATTCTTTATACTTATTGTCTACTCCCAAGACAGACTTTTCGGGTAGATAAATGCTTCTATCACTTTCATCTAAATTTTGGTTAACATTACTGTCATTTTCATCTAATTGTTGGTTAACATTTGTCGTTGTCAGTTTTTTCAAACTTTTACTTCTCATTATATTTTCATTAAGCTGTTCTTCAGTTTTGCCCTTTTTGTCCCAGATATGTACAATTTTCCGAATAATTTCGTGTCTTTATATATTATTTCCTTTTGATATTTTACGTATAAACTATATTTTAACTTTGACAATATTCATGACATATGTCCTTTTAATCGCGCTAAATGTAAACGTACATCTAAAAAGAAAATGTAAAAGAGAGAGGAGGGTAAGAAAAAGTAAAAGAAGAGAAAAAAACAATGGTGGGGCGGAAATAATAGTATTATTTAAACAGGCACGATGCCATTAACCGAATTCACAACTGCTGACGTAATATTTCGCCCTTTGCTATTTTTTTAAAAGCTGATATCGAAAGTTGAAAATCAATATTAGAGTGAGTTTATTCTAGCAGTTACGTTGTAGGAAAAAGATCTTATGGAAATTTCCTTTCTGTGTTATGGGACTCTAAGAAGTTGACCTCTTCACAAACTAATATTATGAAAATCAGCTCTAAATAAAATTTTAGAGTTTAAAAAAGTTGGCAATTTATATTTTATAATTTTGAAGCTGAAACACGACATACGAAGCCTAAACCTGTTATACATATTAAGCCATTTTGAACTTACTAAATAGGGAGATTTGTGATTTCTTTTTTTCATACCATAAATTAGTCTCAAACGTGAGTTTTGAACTTTTTGAACACGATATCGATTATTTGCATCAAGACACGGGGAGAAATACTGTATTACAATAATTAAACTAGGATAACACAATAGGGTCGTAAAACAGCTTTTTGGTTTCCAAACTGAGATAGTGCCTATTTGAATAAATTAGTTTTAAATTGTTATAAGCAGTGCGAAGCTTTAAAGTAATATGTGCTGTCCAATACAATTCCTAAACTTTTACATGTATCAGGGAAAGTTAGAGTTTCGTTCGTTTCGTTAATTTGTTTTTGCATGTTATTTTTAATTTGTACAACCTGACTGTGATTACCAAATGCAATTACGGTTTCCAGAATTAAGAACCAATAAGTGCTCTGATGCCTGGCTCAGGTCTAAGTTTACTAGATTTTGAGCCTCTTTAATTTGGTGCACCCCAAATGAAAAATATAGCTGAGTGTCATCCGCGTAAAAATAAGATCTACAGTGCTGAAAGAACTTACAGAAATTACAAGTGTAAATGGTAAATAGTAGCGGACCCAAATTGCTTCCCTGAGGTACACCGGTAGATACAGCTAAGGGGCTCGAATACTGTCTATAACAGACGACCTCCTGTACATGATCAGGTAAATAAGAATTTATTAATACACGGGCATTATCGCTAAATCCTATAAAATGAAGAATTGATAAAATAATTTTATGATTTAACATGACAACCCTACTCTCATCCACCGCCCGCAGAATGTCATCCACAATGCAAGCCAAAGCACTCTTGCAACTATGATTGAGTCAAAAGCCCGATTGGGTGTCTGGCAGAATATTATGACGATTAAGAAAAGCCCTGATTTGACTTTCAATTACTTTTTCTGATACTTACTCTGTGGGATTGCTTATTTTTGGCAATGGAATTCTGCGCCTGTTTCCATAAGACTGGAAAGTAGGAAGATAATGTACGCTCATTCACGATGTGGACAATATATGGTACAATAAATGGACAGCAAAGCATAGTCATGCTCAAATTGATCTTATTAGCCCCATTGGCACTTGATTTTGTCTTTTTAATTACATTAAATATTTCATTTACCCCTTAAAATGTGGTAAATAATTATTGTTATGAAAATTTATAATCTCCTGACTTGGGTTATTATTACCTAATAAAAAAGCTATTTACTTTATCTGGATCAATAAGATTTAAAGGTAATTCACTTTTTTTTTCCTTGACTAAATTTAGATTTTTCAGCTCATGCCATTTTTCTTTATCCGTACAATTTTCAAATCTAGTTCATAAATATACATTTCTTTCAGTTCTTAGAAGATTCATAACGGGTTTTTCGTCTGTTTAAATTTTTTTAAAGCTTTGTTTTTAATTTTTGCATTATCTTAATAATTTCTGTATTCCACGAAGCATAGTTATAATTTTTTATTTTACTAAAATGTTTTACCGGAGCATGTTTGTTAAAAAAGGGCTAAGATAAGACGACTATTTAAATATTGCAATTTTTCATCAAGAGAAACTAAGCGAAAAATGTGATGCCAGTCAAAGCTTTCCAGTTCAATCTGAAGCCGATGGAGATCAATTCTTTCTATTGACCTATAAAAGAAATCGATAGCCGAATTATTAGGCTTCTCCAATTTAACCATAAATAAGGTCAAAAGGTGATCGGCCATTTCCGGATCCAAAGTACCGCATTCAATAATGTTTTCCATATTAGTAAAAATTAGGTCCATAAGAGAAGTTGTATACATAGAAATGAGAGTTGACTCGGTGATAATGTGTGACATTCTAAATGTGGAGAGCAACTCTTCAAGCTTAATATTTCAGTTATTTGAATCCAAATTGAAATTCACCAAAATGTTAAAATCTCCCACGCATGTAATGCTATCAAATTCTGCATACCAATTCGATATAACATCCTCCATGTAGTTTAAGAATTGGGAAACGTTTGAATTTAGTATTTATATATATATATATATATATATATATATATATATATATATATAATATATATATATATATATATGCCCCTATATATATATATATATATATATATATATATATATATATATATATATATATATATATATATATATATATATATATATATATATATATATATATATATATATATATATATATATATATATATATATAACAACATCACAGTAGAAAAATATATCATAAATTAATATAACACATAATAATATTAATTCCTAAGATGACAAAACCATCATATATTTTCAGTTTTATCTACATGCATTCTACATAATCCGCACCAAAGGAAATGAGAACTTCGCTCGCTATATGTTGCCTAACATATACCCCGACACCACCTACACCTACATGTCTCTCGGGGCGGGCGGCTGTGACAAAATTGTATTGATTTATGCTTACAGCTGCTTCACCTATCTCAGGTCGTAACTATGTCTCCGTTACTCCAATGACATCACACTCTCGAGCTACTACATGATTTTCAATAAAAACAAAATTTGATAAAGAGACCTACAGGATATATGGCTAAATTTAAATTGATGCTATTTTGAAAAAGAAGTTAGGAAGGGTAGATTAGAAAAACAACAACAAAAAATTGTGCTGACTTGTGAACAAAGCGGGTTAAAAAGAAAGTATGTTACAAACAAGAAGTGCGTTGCACGTCCGCATGCATCCAATAAAAAAACATACCTAAAAGTTAAATTTCATCCAGTGACCAATCATGTAACAAAGGAAAAAATTCAATGAGAGTTCATGAAAACATCACAAAAGAAAACAATGAAAATTATTACTTTCAGTAATGTCAATAAATACCAAAAGTACGGATGGTACAATAATGTTAATGCATGAGTGATCAGGAACACAAGTAAATTGTTGTTATTTAAAACAAAATTACGGAAATTAGGAAACTAATCATATTAATGATAAAGCATAATTTAGATGAAATATTACTATTTAACCACCATATTCTTAGCTTAAACCTTAATATTTATATAAAATAACAATTGAATAATAGTAGAAGAAAGACTTAGACTTCAAAAGAAAGAAGATAAATCTATTTTCAAGCACATTTGCCCGTTAAAATGTATATATACCTCAAAAAGTAACAAAAAAAAATTGTTCATTTATTATAATAGAGGAAAAGTGGGGTGGAATTTCTACAGTGGTTGGAAAAACACATGTAATCAATTTTAGACTTTAGTGTGTAGATTTTTACTCAACACAAATATTTTGCCGCTTTTTGTCCCTTTTTAAAATATTTAATTTTCTTTATCTAGTTGCATTGCCCAAAAATTATTAAAAATAATTTATACGAGTGAGTTAATTATCATGTCTTTTATAGTAAAGAACCTTATATTTGTGTGCATGATAGAGCAAATGTATTATACAAAGATGGTGAAAAAAAAATATTTTAATAGTGTGTTTTGAATACAAGAAAGCAAAACAATTAAAAATAATTTTTGAAAGATAAAAACTAGCTATTATAAATGTGGGTTTTAGAAATTTTGATCAACCAATTTTGAACGACTATAGTTATTCTGGACGCGTCATAAAATGTTTGATATGCCGTTATTCACTTCAGGCTCTCGATCAAAAACATCGGCATCGTTAACTAGGCGGCAACTAATTGAATTTCTTCAGAGCTGTCCTTGCATAATTTCAAGAAGAAATGCGATTTTACGTAACCAAGTATGAGTGACAACTGGATGAGAATCGTTATTAATAGAGGATTTAGTCGCTATTGATAGCTTTATCAAAGTATATACATTAAAAATGGGAAAGTGCCTATCGTTATGTGAAAAAGATTTGAAAGACAAAAATGAAGCTTAAAAACAGAATTTAATTTTTTTCTCCGAAATGGAAATATCGACATCTGGTACTAGAGGAAGAAGGGCGATTGATTTTTTCTTCCTCAAGTGATCGTTCAAAAAGAAGAAAAACCGAAACCTTACGTCCCAGCTTTACTGCTCAAGACTTAAGTTTTGCTGCTCAAATGCAACATAGAACTGAGGGAGACTTGCATACTTCAAAAGTTATCAGGGAAGTTGTTTTTACAACACCAACTCGTGCCTTAAATTATAAAGCCGCCTATTCCAAAGAGAAGCCCATTTCTTTTTTTTCTGATGAGGCATTATCACTTCTGGTAGAAGCAGAATTAACGAAATATCAGTACAATTTAATAAGAGATTCAACTACGAAACATAACACTAGTACTTATCCAAATTATGAGGCTGTAACTTTAGCATAAAAGAGGTGCTACCCTTTAAAACTAATAATAACTGAAAGCTCGGCTGAAGTTCCTTTACAGAATCTGAATAAGGGTATGGTATTCGTTTAGCTGTTTTCAATTCATGCAACCAGTTAGACGATCTTTGCCTTATTTTAAAATGAGGTTGCGGTGGATCTTCCGGATTAAGTGAATATAAGCAAATATTTACTGATCCTTCTGTATCCGATGCAAGTATTTTTTTATCAAGTTAGTCCCAACACAATTGGTATCTGGAGATCCAGACTCCGATAATAAAGTTGTTATTTGGCAAAATCATCGTACTTCGTCAACCAGGTATTGTAGGCCCATTAGAATGTAATTTATTAAAAAAAAAAACCCAAGTAACTGAAAAAGCAGTCACACACATTGAAAATCAAATTTCTTCTCTCATTCCAACTAAAATCAGCCTAAAGGGTAAGGATATTTATGTCAAACACAAGATGCTATTACAATGATCGATGGTAAAATTTGCAATGCTATTAGCGAAAATTCTTCTACACAAAAATGTTATTTGTGTCTTCATGCCTGAATAAGATTTTTTGAAACTATTCTTAGTATGCAAATTACTGATAAGTCAGTGACAAACACGCGGTGACAAAAACAAGCAAAAAGTTGCTCAACAAAAGAAGAAAATCCAGGAAACCGTCAGATTAGAAATGGGTTTGTTAATACATACACCAAAAGCAAAGTTTCGGTAGCAGCAATGATGGGAACACAGCTCGGCGTTTTTCTGAAAATCCAGAGGTTTCTTCAAAAGTAACAGGAGTAAACCTAGATATAATTAAAATATTTAAAGTTATACTTTTCTTCTGGATTTTTAATAGATACCAATCTATTTCAAAAGTATGATACGGCCAAAAAATATGTAAAACTTCATTCGTGGTATAAGGTGCCAACAACAGTTCGCAAGATTTTGGTTCATAGTTCTGATATTATTTCAACAGCCATTTTACGAATGGGGCAACTTGGAGAAGAGGCACAAGAGAGTCGAAACAGAGATATTAAGAGATATAGGGAAGATTTCTCTAGAAAGCTATCAAGACTGCAAAACATGAAGGATGTTTTTCATAATCTTTTAATAGCATCACACCCTTTAATAAGTAATTTAAAAGGGCATAAAACCAAAATATTGCAAACTTTTCCTTCCGAAGTAGTTCAGTTATTTCAAGAGCCGAAAATGCGGATAGAACAACTAGATGCAGAGGATAAAGAAGATAGTCATTGAGTTAGTCATATAACTTTTTAGGATTTAGTTTAAAGTATGTATGTAATTGATGTGGGTAGTAAACTAAATTATGTTATATCCAATATATATATATATATATATATATATATATATATATATATATATATATATATATATATATATATATATATATTGGAATACCTATCTAATATTTCTAAGAAAACACCAGGATGTTAAACTACCTTTTTAAAAAATATAAAAAAGCATTTATAATTTTTTTAATGTTCCATTTTTAATGAACACCCTCTATATTTTTCATAAAATCTTTGTGTTTTACACTTTTATGGTTTCCTTTCATGTTAAAAAAACACAATTGGTTAATTTGTCTACATATATATTATACACACGAGGGAACACGTTTAAATTTTTTTACGAGTGAGTAGTATACACCGGCAGACGTAGGGCGGTGGACTCATCGTCTGTAGACGCTATGACCGTACTCCTCTTGGGGCAATCAAGCTGTTTGTGTTTCAAGTGCTTCGCGATATCATATGTTTATTTACAGCCTCAGAAGATGGAAAACTAGTGGAGTAGTTTACAAAGTACCATTGTCTTTATGAATTGTTCCTATCTACATAAAAAATTTTAAGTGCTTCTCGATGTTCTACGTACAAAAATAAGTCAAGGTGAAAAAGTTTCTTACGTTGGAGATAATCCAGCCCGCGATAGACGCCTCAGAAAACTAAGCTATATTGCGGCAGTCGGTTTATGAAAAACGTACCTTAAAAAATTACTTTAAAATTGCCTTTTCTTTCTTCTCCCAGATAAGGAGATGAGGTCTCTTATTTTAAACAACCTACAAGTAATTTAAAAAGAATAGTTCACTATCTAGTTAAAAATTGTAAAACGGTTTACACTAAAGTAGAATATCCTGTTTTTAGGTCCTTGATGATCAGCTGTAGACATCCTTTCACAAAATATTTTGCACCTTCTCTTCCTGCCTGAAGAAGAAGAACATAGGCATCTTATTTGGTTCTACTATACCATTCATCCATTAAGCATGTTTAGTTTTTATTTCGACATGTTAATGTTTTTCGTTATTATTACATCTTCCATTCTGGCTCCCATTATTGTAATGGTTTTCCGAGTGAAAAGAACGCTGCTCTTTTTCATACTTTTTCCAGTAAACAGTAAGTATAATATATCTTGGCATATATTGTGTGAATGAAATTAGAGGGGGGGAAGAAAAATTAGCTTATTTGGGAAAATTACTTTGCCGTTGAAAATAGGTTTTTTTTCTTCGATTGTCAGTGAGATTGCGAAAGATGATGTTATGAGGTTCTGAAATTTATACTGAAAAACAAAAAATTTTTAATGAGACGTTTAGGTTATAGCATATCTTTAGAAGTGCTAATACTTACCTACTTACATGGTGTTTCACTTTAAACTCCTACCGTTTTCTCGAGAATTAACGCGGTTATCAAAATTTAGTAACAAACGTTTTTTTGATGCGGCAAAATTTAACCATTTATGGTTGAAATAAAAACAACGCTAGTACCATTATAGGCGTAGCGACCCCAAGAAACCATCATAAAATAAAGAGCCTTCTGATACATATAATTATTTGGCAACAAATTTATAGAAATTCTAGAAACTGTACATTATTTTTTTTTTTTAGTTTTGCATATTCAATTATGTCCTTTATAATTCCCCCATTTGAATTTTTCCGAATATTTAGACATTTTATTAGGGCGCCATTTTGTCATATAGAATTTGCAGTAAAAATGTTCCAGTCTATCCCTGTTCGACACTTGATTTTTGTGCAAAATGTCAAGTCAATTAGATAATCAATTTTTTGGTACTGGATTTTAAACATCGTTAATCCATTATTTTATTCCGCCATAATGAATTTACACAAAAATTTTACCAGTCCATCCCTATATCAGATTTTTCTCTTACGCAAATTTGAAGTCCATTTGTTAAGTAGTGTCTTAATAAAGATTATTTACTGACCTCATAAAAGGGACGAATAGTAATCGTAAAAAAAATCATCCTCCGAGATTTTCGCAGATCTTTGCGTTTTAGGGTCTCTTGGACCCCGAAAACATTTTCTCCTATTTCCGTCGTTGTTCTGTCTCTGAGCGGTATAGCTCAAAAACGACTTATTCGATTGACCTCAAATTTTGGTCAGAACTCAAGGGTCATATGGGGATAAAATGGTTACATTTTGGTAAAAATCCAATATGGTAGAACAAAATGGCGGCCTCACAAAATGGAAAAAAGTCATTACTCACAAACTGCTTATAAAATTTACTGCAAAATCTGGGCAAACATAAAGTATGATATAGTGATAAACTGGTAAACTTTTCGTATACATCCATAATTGCTGAACAAAATGGCGACCTATATTTGAAAATTCAGTAACAAGAAACTACTTATCCAGTTGACTTGAAATTTTGCACAAAAATACAAGTTAAATAGGATAGACTGGTAAATTTTTGAAAGTGACGAATCTTATAATTAATAAAATTGTTAAATATTTGGTAAAATTCCAATTTCTGGAATAGCTTCTTTTGCTTGCCTCTACTTGTGATCTCTTGTTTACAATCATATATTAATACAAATCAAAAGTTTCTATATTTTTATTGTTTAAAAAGTATGTCTCAATGTAATTATTTAATCAAAAAAATAAAAATTTACCAAAAAACACGCTACATCTCAAAAACTAATACAGCAAACAATTTGATGGAAATAATTAAAAAATCTTAGAAATAGACGTAAATTTAAATTTAAAACTTTCTACAAATATTGTTTTGGTATTTTTTTTTTGGCGTATCGAGGCGTAAAATGAAAAACGGACGTTTTAGTTCTTAATTATTACAATTAATTAAATTAGAATGTTTCTGTTTAATAAATTTTGATATACCAATGGAAATCAAGTTGATGTATAAAAAGAGAAATGTGTTAGAAACCGACGTATTTTATTGTCAGAGACTTTAATAGTTCTTGAAATTGTTTTGTTTTTTTCTTGGCGTCAGGACCCCTATGGTGGTAAAAGCGTCGTTATTTTAACAGAAAATAATTTCTGCCCCTATCAGATTAATGCTTTACCACACGTTTATATCCTTGGTTCCTAGAAAAAGGGCGTTTGAAGTTTTAAGTGAAATACCCGGTATATTAAAAATATAATTAAATAAAAATAGTTATGCGTTTTCATGCTATGAACGTTTCTATAATATCATGACTTGTTTTGAATGTATATACTAATGCTTGTAGATTCACTAACTGCCAGAAAAAATATTGTTTATATAGAAAAATAATCCATGCCATATATTCGAGATATGCCGGCTAAACAGTCGAAGTATTTTGGCGTGTCTGAACCTTAATCGTTTTGAACATTTTATCCATGCGTACATATTACTTTTGGACACCAATTTTTTAGTAATGTTGTTGCTATTCTGCGATAAAATAATCAATATAATTGTAAAGGGTTGAAGGTTTCATAAAATAGACCATATATGTCTTTTTTAGTTAGCTACATTTAGGCAGATGTTTGCTACCATCATCAGGCTGAAATGACACTAATGTTTGTTTAGACGAACAAAGTCAGAAATGTGAATTGTAAAAAGAAAAAAAATTCTTTTTTTTTTGGTTTTTTTTAAAGAATTTAGAAAATTAACAAGGTTGACATACATGAAATATCACTTTCATAACATATTTTTATAATTATATAATATTATAGTTTAATGGGTAACCAAGAGAAAAAAGAAATTATATATTAGAAAGAACATTTGTTGTTATTTTTTATGAAGTTATTATTATCATCATTAGATTAAATGATTTTGTTGAGTATCAACAATTCAACGCGAGTCAGATCAATGTCTTGTTTTTCGGTGCTAGTTATTGTTCATTTACTTAATGCACTATTTTGTTTTTGAGTAAGTAAGAAAAATAGAACTTTTTATGCTAAATTATTTTTAAATTAGATGTTTATAAAATAAAATTATATTATCATAATCAGTTTTTTGTTATTTGTTTGTGTAAGACAAATAAATTATTGAAATCAAATGCATGTAGTGTTGTTAGTGAATGGTGACATAAACCTGAATGCGAGGGGTTATTTTGCGAATATTATAGTTCTGTTGATAAAGAGTTTTTGTATATTGTAATGTTTCGCAATCTATACAAGACTATGGTCACAGGATATACATTCTAGTTTGTACTTAAGTACTTTTACCAATGTTTTTACCATCACGATATTTTACTGAAGTGAGAAGTTTAGATATAAGATTAGAAGGTGTCCAGGCAGGTGCAGCATTAAAAGATTGTAATATTTTGTTCATTTGGTTCCCGATCGTGTGGAAAAAGGGATTTTTATATATGCAATTCTGGATGATATGTTTTGGATTTTTGTGATTATTATTCCCAGCTGGCACTAAAGTAGCTATAACTGTTTCCACTACTACTCTTTAAGAGTTTTTACGTATTCATTACTAATAATCTTACTATATATCAATAAACACTTTAGGTTACACGTTTTTAAGTATTATGTATGTATTTTTTACTGCGAGTAATACTTTATAGTAATTTTCTATGTAAAGCAATTATATAATAACTACTACCAAGCAACTACGTACGGAATTGACTCCAAGGTCGTCATTTTTTTCCGTGACATAATAGTAATTATTTAAGTTACTATTTCTAATCTGTTTACTAAATTACAACTTTTAAGTATCAGTACCTTCCTGAACCTTGCAGAGACTACTCAATTATGTTCAAATGTACTCCTATAATGTATTACTACCTCCTTGCAGAGTAGAAACATTTACCGTCTAATGTTACTTTAAACTGGCTATTACCAGTCATTATTCTTCTGATGCAACTTTGAAGTAAGAATTACAGTAATTATTTACTAAAGTAAACTATTATCTCTTGTACTTGAGGTTCCGGAGATAGGAGGCGCTGGTATTGAGATTCGCGCTACACTCATTTTATAAGGACAGTGGCGACAATAGGGTAACAAATTTTTGGTTCGTTTGGCCATATTGCTGCTAAAATTATTTTTGTTTACTTTTTGCCTACGTGGGTCTCTTTTGAGGTTTGTTGTTTGGGTGTATTTTTTTATTAGTTTTTGTGATTATTGAAGAGACTATTAATTCAAACAATAAGTTCTGAACCATTGGCCATATGGAGAAAAGTGTTTGTAATTATAAAGTGCTTGTGATAAATTTGTAAATGACTATGACCGCAAATGCCTTAAGTTTAAGTTTATTCTAAGAAAAGTTATTAAATATTGCACATTATTATATTATACCTTCACCTGATTAGCCTTTTAGCTGATCCAGTTTCTTATATTAATGCGCTAAAGTAGATTAATTTAGTTATATTTAAAAAAAACTAACGATAATATGTATGCGCCCCTTTAAACCTTTAGAAAAAAAAGTAGCTTTCGTCATTCATCCACATTCTACAGAAAATTAAAAATATTAAACTAGTTATGTCATACTTAAACAAAACAACCTAAAGCGGTATTTTAATGAAACGAAAAATAAAAACCAAACAAAAGGTTATGGTTATGACACAATTAGAATAAAGTGATTTAAGTACCGCAGCTCTCCGCATGTTACGACACAACGCATTAAATTTTAAAAAACCGGCGGAATGTCTGCAAATCGTAACCGCTTGGTAATAATACATAGTATAGGATAATTTTCTAATGTATTCTTAACAAAAATGAGATTATCATTAAAGTATTTAGCATCTGAGAGCAAAATTGTTCTAATAATATTATACTTAATGAATGGTGCAAAAATTATTATATTAATAAAACCACATATTATAAACTGAATTACCAGAGTCACATTTATAGTAGAAATACCTGATAATCCTTCTATTAATTTTTTAGACACACTTAATCTGTGAATATATTAACAAAATCTCTACAAATTGGTATAGAAAAAAAACTTCGTCTGGCAGATATGTGAATTTTTATTCCTATTATCCTATGAAGTACAAAATATCAACCATTAGGAATTTGGTCGGCACAGCAATTTTGCTCTCAGATGCTAAATACTTGTTAAAATTTAATAAAAGTATAATAATATATTGAAGCTCGATTTTAATATTATTAAAGATTGACGGGTTAAAGGGAGAACTGTTGAACCGTTATCAATCTCTCGGCGAGGACTTTGAAACTCGGCCGCTAGATGGATTTGGTGGTACTCTTGGGTTTTCCAAGGTCTATAGGGCTGGGCTACCGTAGGCTAACTAGATAACTAGAGATCGGTCGAGTGGGTCGGCTTAAAAATAGAAGAAGTATGCGCCACCTGTTTTTATGGCCCCGAAAAGAAAGCCCGAGACCGGATGAACTTAAGAAAAACAGTAAAACTACAAAAAGTTTACGTTAACACGAATATCCTTAATATTGAAAAGTATATTTACGAAAACTTACCGTTATAGCCTTGTTTATACATAGATTATAGTCACACTTAGTTCATATAAAGTTTAATAAATAAGATTAAAGACATATTAATAATATTATTACCTTCTCTTACGACTATTTCCTGAGTATGAACAAAAGAAAGAGAGAGAGAGAGCTGTCTATAAAATATAGGAAGAGGTCGTAAAACGTGACGTAACCTAACCTAGGATTCTTCCAAATAATTTTGCATGTTGCACTTAAATTTTTATATATTTAATAATAAGTGGTACATTTTTATATATTTAATAATAAGGCTACAATACTTACATCATTCAAGGTACAGTATTTGTCAGTGTTTCAATTACTTTCGAAATAGGCCTATTCAACCCAGTTTACAAGCTTCATCAAGATTTATTCTTTAAAAGTTAAAAACTATGTTAAAGTGTTTCATAGTTCATTATATTTTAATTCTATTATCAAAATGGAATTGGCTCTAACATAATAACACTAACAGACAAAGTATGTTCCCAAGACAACACACACAGATCAAACCTCAAGTTGATTATATTTGATACGTAGAAAAGTATGTGGGATACCAATTTAAATTAAATCAAAAGGCTTCACAAAACTTACCTATCAAGCAATAGAAGAAAGTCGAGAACCCAAGGTAGGTAAATTATACGTTTTAGTTTTAATAATAAATATTTGTGAGAAGTTTTACCAAACAAACAAACAAACAAAAGTATGCTTAATTGCCGCAGAAAAATTCTACAATTTTATGGACAAAGCAAAATATACCTAAAAATAAAACATATCAAAACATTAATCGAAAATAATTTCGACAGGTCAGTGCTTTTTTTTTTAAAAATGTAAATTATCGCCAGATCGTAAAACACACGTTAGAATATAGCATAACATTGCAAACAGTAAATGAATCATGATAACATAAAAGTAAATGTGCAAATTCATAAAATCAACAGTGCGGTGTACAAATAATTGATGTTAAACAGTGAACTAGTGTAGAATCGAATAAAAGTTAAAAACTAATTAAGTTTTAAGTGAATGTTCATTCTTTTCCCTATATAATAAACAAAATGTATGCTATGTTAAAGTTCATTATATATTAAAGAGACTTCTATTAACGCTGTAAAATGGTCTCTCAAAATGGAATTGTGCTCTATTTGGCACAAATAATTTCGATTTTTTTAACAAGGAATGGGAAGATAAATATCAGACAGAGTTTCTGGTAGTATGTTGTGGCCTTTCTGGGAGGGTGTTTATATGTTTTCTCACAACACACACAGATCAAATTTCATGTTTTTTGAAATAGTTGGCAGTATATTTGATACGTAGACAAATAACGAGGCTCTCTTTTGAAGCATAAAAATACTACGATCTCACAAAGGGAGCATCGAGGATGAGAAATAAGTACATAAGGAACGTCTAGTTCTTTTGAAACTGATCGAATGGCGAGGCAGGCGGTAGTTTTTACAGCTTATGAAACCATTTTAGGTTGCTATTTATATTTAAACCCAAGCAAGCAAGCTTCAGAGTGACTGGTTGTAAAGTTCCCTTACTGCGTTAAAAGTTCATCAGCACATTATAACAAGAACTAGAGTGTAAAGACGTTGTATCAAAATCATCAAATAAAAAAAATTTTAAGGTTCGTGATATATTAATGTATAACAAAAAAAGAATAGGAAAGACTTGAACCTTCAAGAACAAATCAAGCAATAGAAGAAATAAGGTTGAAGAAGTACCACCCAAATGTAGTTTGTTTATCAGAATTTCAAATTAAAGGCTTTCGCACATTGGGTGGTTGTTATTGTTTTAATAATAAATATATTATCTGATGTTTCAGGAGAAATGGCAACTTCAGTAGCCTTTCGATGATTTTTGAAAATGAGTGCACTTGCAAGACCAATGTTATAAAGTGGCCTTTTAGTTGTTTTAAAGAGTCAAGAACATGTGGACTCATTTATTAATGAAAAATGACTGGGTTTCTTAGGCCATCAGTGCTAACGAAGATTTACTTTTGATATTATGTATTACCTTCAATAGTTCAATGTTGCCACACAGCTGGGCGTTAAGTCAAACCAAACGGCATAGCTTAAATTGATAAAGACCTCGAATCGGAACAGTAAAGGTGGTAAGTGGTCTTGATTCTTGCAATACTAAGCTGATTTTATATTTAACGTGCTGACATATTTTGCGTTTCGTAATTTGTAAAAAATTTTAGATACATTAGCCCCTGGCAAGATTGGATAGCTATCAGGAATAGTGACTCGGTTCAGTGAGCGATTCTACAAAAAATCGCCAACCACCTGTTTTCTTTTTAATCATTACAGTTGGTGACGACCATGGGGACAAAATATCATCCTGCAACATTTGTTCCAATTCTTTATTTACTTCAAGCTGTAGCGCACGTAAGAGTGGGTAGTATCTTTACTTTATAGGAGGTGTATTAGTCTTGAATACCAGCTGTACTAGTTTGGTACAGCCAAGATTATCATCCATTTTTGAAAGGGTTTCTTCTACAAAGTCATTCAATTCTTGTGTTGATCAGCGCAAGTGTTTACGGCTTTGAATAGCACAAACCTTAATAATATCAGTTGTACTTGAACGAAACTTCCATTCACCAGTCAACGTCAGGAACGATTGCCCTTCTGGTCTCTATTCTTAGAGAGGGAAGGGATTGTTAAAACTACTCAAAGTTGGAAAGTTCTGAAGTTTGTGTTGACATCAGATTCAAAATTCCAATTGAGATTAAAGCAAATATTATACAACAAAATTTGCCTTCTGCCAAGATGGCGAGATTTTAAGGTACTATCTAATAATCCAAGAACTTATACGATCGAATATATTTACATTTAAGTTGGTCTTTCACATCTTTAGATAGCTAACACGTAATGAAGTAAAATTTTAGGGCAATTGAGGCCTCTAAGTCAATAGACGGTAGGCAAGACGTTTCGGCCTAATGCCTCGCCTGATTTACGTTTTTTGAAATTTGTGCATGAGGTGACCTCATCTTTTCCAAGCGGTTTTTTCGGATTAGGACATTGACGAAATTTTGACGACAATTCCAACATGAGGTTTTTCTCCCGATATGACATCCACAACAATACTTTCAAAATGATTGATATTATTTTGTATTCCTTGATCGTTAATGTCTGATGAAAGGTGGGGATCAATTGTGCTTAATGATAATTAGAAATGTGTAGGCAAGTTCAGGTTTAACATTTGTCTAAAATACAAATTACATAAAGATCAAGGTTTTGATTATATACGACTCAATTTTCTTTAAATGATCATAAGATGATTCTCCTAGGGATTTCCCCCATGAGCTATTCCTAGCTACTGTGGTTTTACCCTTAAAAGGGTTCGTTTAGATTCAGCCAGTTCAGTAATTGTTTGGGGGAACTAAGTTCTAAAATAGTTTATGCTTATGATAGTCAATGATATATTGGCCTTTTCAAAGAGTCAAGAACATGTGACTTGGAATGAAAAATGGGTTTCTTCCACTAAAATTCTAATTTTAACTCAGCTAGCATAGCATAGGACACGTAAACAATAAGTCACCCAAAATAATTAGAATGGAACCATTTTTCGAAGAAAAATCGGCAAAAATGCCCTAAAGACAACCAAAAGTTCCAGAAGATAGGTCTGCCTGTGTTTTTTTTAACTCCATCTGTCACTTTTTCTTTCTCCTGTTGGATAGAAACCTAGAGATTTTTGATACAACCCTGATGTTGGTACTACTAATTGTTAAAGAAGTTGACAGATATTCAAAATTAATTTAAATTTTGATAAATTTTATTTTTGTTTTGAGATAATTAGGATATACCAAAATGTTAGTTAAACTTACAATGGAAAGCTTCAAAATGAAGATTTTTGATCATATAAATTTTCTATACTCTGATTTCCTATTTTCCTAATTCCTAACCTTATTGTTTGTTATTGTTTTTACTAAAGTTTATGTAATGTGCTTTCTCTTAATTTCAGAAAAATATCAGCTTTATTTCTACAAAGGGGCTTGATGCTACTGAAAAACAACAAATACAGTAAGAGCTAATGAGAGCTATCACCAGAATACAAGGTAAACTTTGATTTCTTTTACTTAACTTAGCCTAAAATTGTCAACTCCATAATCATGTAACAAATTTGTACCTAAAATTAAATTTTAATAATTTGTTTCAGAATGAGAAGAATGTGCCTATGGAGGTCTCCACCACTTGATTTATTGTTATAAAGTTAACCTAGAATTACTGAGAGTGTGATTTTAAATTTTGAATTAAACGATAAAAAAACATTAAATATGTGTCTTATTTCAACTAGGAAGATTATAGGAACTGGTAAGTATATTTTATAGATATTATCTCAAATAAAAATATAGCAAAATTCTAAATTTCTGTTAGGAAAATATAACCCGTTACATACTTTATTGATAATCTCATTTTTATTAAGAACACATTAGAAAAAGTAAAAAAGCTCTTAAAATCGAATTATTAATGACCGCTACATATAGTTGAAAAAAAAAACAAATTTCCATACCTAACAATAATAATTACTATGATAATTTCCAAAACAATTAAATCCAAAATTGCATACATAAAAATGCCCTTTTTATACACGAATGAGAACCAAATGAACAAAATATTACAACATTTTAATGCTGCTCCTACCTGAACACCTTCAAATCTTATTTCTAAATTGTTGACTTCATTAAAAGATCGTGATGATAAAACATTACAAAGTAATTTAATATACAAATGTAGAATGTTTTTATGTCCTGTGACCCTACTCTTGTATATATTGCGAAACATCACAATATACAAAAAAACGTTATCAACACAACTATAATAGAGTATTCGCAAAAGTAACCCCTCGCATTCAGGTTTATGTGACCATTCACTAAGAACATTACATGCATTTGATTTCAACAATTTTTCAATGTTACACTGTAAAGAAAATCGTATCAAAAGACTAATTTTGGAAACTTTATATGTTCACAAGTTTGCAAACAATAGTATGTAATGGTAATCAAAAAACTGATTATGATAATGTAATTTCATTTTATAAGCATCTAATTTAAAAATAATTTGGCATAAAAAGTTCTATTGTCCTCTTATTTACTCAAAAACTAATAATAAATCAAATAAGTCAAAAATAACTGCCACCGAAAAACACAACATTGATCTAACATCTCGCGTTTGAATTGTTAATGCTCAACAAAATAATTTTTATATATTTGATTCCAAAAAACTTTGCAATCAACTAACTATTGTTATGACCTATAAAACAACACAGGTGTCTCACCTGTTTACATATTTAAGTAAATAATCAAATTACACATTCTTCTAATATGGTGTTCATAGTTATAAAAAAAGTTTTAAACTCGAACATCAAAAGGAAGTGCTCCTATGTAAATAAAAATTAACAATATAAGCCTGCATAAACAAATTTAAATTAAAATATTGTTTAATGTCATGCACACTTCCCAAAAAATGTTTATATTTGTAATATCCAATAATTTCTTGTCTAATGATAATGACGTTTTTTCATGAACTTTTTAAAAAATAACAACAAATGTTTTTTCTAATGTATATGAACCTTATTAATTTTCAAAATTCTTAAAAAAAAAACAAAAAAAGAAGTTCTAGGTACCAACCAACAATATTTCAGAAACGGTGCTAAACATGGAACAAGGTTGTAACCAACATTTCTAGGGCTTCTAAGCCTTAATAAGCCTTATAATTCGTATTATTAGGGATCATTTTCGATTGCAAACTTTGCCTCGGCTAGAACAAGGTTGTAAACATCAAGGTCTGTTGTGTCACTTTGTCGTAAAATGGCGTCGAGTGTGGTGCGTTTTACTGTTTCCGCCGAAAAGCAGCTAAATAAAGGCAGAAAGCTTAAAGGACAGTGGACAGCCATACATAACAAAAAGAAATGTTCCCGTGCCTGGATGTAAGTAGAATAACGTTGTAACCATCGACATGTTTGTTTTTTCAGACACGTTTTTTAAAATGCTTTGATTTAACTTCAGTTTTATATCAGTATGTTTGGATCAAATCTTTCAAGTAAGTTTTAAAGTAGTTCCTGTTATTGCTATTGTATTTGCCTGAAATTTGATATACCTTTATAAATCCGATGACAATTCAATATTATGGCTTTCCAACATGAATGTCTTATATAGGGTGCATAAAAAATGCTAAAAATTCTAAATAGCATAAGCCCTATGATACTAAAATACTATGGTATGCAATCGTGAATACCTTATACAGGGTTTTTAAAAAATATTGTTAAAAAGTGTAAAGGTGCACCCGTTATCGGATCTGACTGAGAGTTGGTACATACACTCGATGACAATACAATATTCCAATCGTGAATGTCTTATACAGGACACATAAGAAATAGTTTAAAAAAAGTAAAAAATAAAATATACGAACGAAATATAAGCTTCAATGTGTAAACTATTTTACTTAAAATTAAAAAATGATCTAACTTACAAAAATACTTTGTTTTCTTAAAAGCTTGAGTTGTAATACTACGTCATTATACTTAAAATAAAGCTTTAAGTTTTTAGAAAAATATTCAAATTTTAAAAAGTTTTGTGCTTGTGTGAGTTTTTTAATTTTCAGTTTAATAGTTTACAAATAAAAGCTTTTTTTTATTTTTTTGCATTTGTTTTCTTACTGATCGGTTGAAATATTGTTTTGTTGGTTCACTCTCGAGTGTCGCTGTAAATATGAATGTCAAATTGTAACTTTTGCTGACAAACAAAAAGCATTCCAAGATTTTTAAAAATTAACTACGATGGCCAAACAAGAATGCTTGCGCAACAGTGTATGGATATTGTTAATATTAAGCGCAGATATGCATAAAAAAATGTTTTCAGAAAACACTGTAGTGTAAAATATTATTTACCCGTTGAAACTCAGGAAATATCTAAAGAAAGGAAATATCTAAAGTACAAGTATGTCAAAAAACATTATGTTCCGTATTAAAAATTACACCAAAAACTTTAAGAAAAAATAAAATTTAACTAGCCACTAGAAGACAAAAGAGGTAGACATTCCAACAGGCCTATGGCTATACCAAATACTACTAAAGATATAGTTAAAGCACATATTGAGACATTTCCTAAACAAAACAAAGTCACTATACAAGAGGTCGTACGGAAAAACTATGTCTTAGTCCCGATTTGTCGTTAAAGCATATGTATCTTGTATTTAAGGACAAACATCCAACTGTTAAATGCAGCGAGAAACTATACAGAGATATATTCAGATCTGAATTTAATTTAAGGTTCGGTATATCCAGATCTGATACTTGCCAGTATTGTGACAAGTTTGTGACTAAACTCGTTGATGCAGAATCAGAAGACGAAAAAACAAAAATTTTCAATGAAAGTGAAATTCACCATAGGCGGGCAGAAAAGGCATATTCCGCATTGAGTGATGACATTCAGCTGCCAAAGGAAAATGAAAATATTATTCTATTATGTACTGATCTGCAGCAAGTTCTTTTCAGTCCAACTTTAAAGTATTCTGCCGTTTTTTATCAAAGACAGTACTCATGCTATAATCAAGCTATTCACAGTGTGGGCACAAATGACGTTTTCATGTGTTTTTGGCATGAGAGCATAGCTAAAAGAGGATCTGCTAAAGTAGCATCATGTTTACTTAAATATGTTACGACTAATCTTAAGCCTATAGAAGATAAGGCAACGGACAGAAAACTCATCGTGTGGTCTGACAGATGTGTTGGAAAAAATAATAATTGGAAAATTGTATCCCTTTACCAGCATTTTGTAACTATGAAGTATTTCTCATCTGTTGAGCAATTATTTTTAGTAAGAGGGCACAGTTTTTTGCCATGTGACCGCGATTTTGCATTGATCGAGAGGAAAAAGAAAACGGCTACTATTTAGCATCCAAGACAGTGGATAGAAATCATTGCAAATGCACGACCTGCAAATCCTTTTCTTGTATGCTATATGGAAAATAATGACTTTAAGGATATTTCTCAAATTGAATATTCATTGAAAAAGGACCTATTATTTAAAATAACAGAAGTCGTATGGCTCCAACTTACCCTACAACAATACGTGCTAGAGTAAGTCAAAATATTTTGCAACCTTGGAATAGTTATTCAATGTCAAAGAAAATGAAAGGTGTTCGAAATAGATGCCTTCCTCCAGTGACATTGGATCTCCAAAGGCTTCCAAACTTGTACAACTCTGTTCTTCTGATCAAAAAAGAGAAGAAAGAAAATTTGTTAGATGTGTGCAAATTCATTCCGTTGGACTATAGAGAATTTTACAATAATTTGCCAAATGAATAGGTTATAATTTCTGTGTTGTTAATAATGCGTTATGTAAACAATATTAATAAAATTTGATTTAAAAAAATTATGTTTACATGTTTTTTTATTATATCAATAAAAATATAAACAAATATATGCGAGAGCTCCCACCCCCCAATCACAAACATAAATAATCAAAACTTGGAAGGCAGGTGTTGATATACAGTTGTACTTGAACAAGGTTGTAACCAGCCTGTTACAACCTTATTCTATGATGTTACAAACTTGTTCGCCTCAAAGTCTCAATTTTGTGGTTATTTCTTTTCTGATCTGTATTAGGATGATTATTTTTGTCCATATAATCATTATATATAAGAAAATGTGACCCAATAATTGTTTTAACTCATTATATTTCGATAGGTATTATCAGTACTTTAAAAAAATGATTCACGTAAAATTTGTCTTTTGGTGGTTACAACCTTATTCGGGGCAGGTATTCAAATATGTGTATCATTTTTGCCTGATGATGGTAGCAAATATCTGCCGAAACGTAGCGAAATAAGAAAATTCATTATATTTGGTCTATTTTTGGAAACCTTCAACCCCTTTAAGATTAAAAATAAAGACCGTGAACTAGACAGTTATCAGTCTAACTATAGGAAAATCATTAGCAATGATAAAAATCATACCATGTGTGTTTTTGTTTAGTAAAGGCTGTTGGAAAGGCTTTTTTCTTATTTTGTAGTAAAAAAAATACTGAAATGAAAACAATTAGATTTTTCTTTATTTTATATTAGAACTGCTTCTGATACTGTATGTTATATAATATCGTGCAAATTACATTTTATCTTAATACAAACTTTGGTAAAGTTTTTTTTGTTTATTTTGGTTCTATTATGATATTCTTCCAGTGTTTTTCTTGGAACAACTTTGCGCCATTTTTTGGATATCTCCATGACCATGGGAAATTTTATTTTATAATACAAATTTGCAGTCTTGCTTGGTCAAAACCTGAACCTTTAAAGCTTGGTAAGAACTTTTTTATGTTTTTGTAAAAATATAATAGTTATAGAAATACGAAATAGTAAGAAACAAATTCATTTTACGGTAATACTAAAATTACACGACATTCGCCTAATTCATAAACAATTATTTTATGTCTCTCTACATAGATACATTTCCCAAAAAAAGTTACTTAAGATCTGATGTTCTGCCTATAAATGGAACGCGTCAAAACATAAAAATATTAAAGGCCATATCACCTTGCCAAAGTTTCGTAAGTAAAAATAAATCAGTATCCATGGCAATGGCTATTCTATGCGGGCTCTAAGTTTTTTCTACCTGCACGCAAACTATAGAATCAACAATTAATAACAAATTTTATTTTTTCTGTAATATATCTCACAACTGGTACAGTTTATTAAGAAGATTAACAAACTGACACCTGTCCACAGTGTCAAAACTTCAATTGCTTTTGTTCTTCTGTTTTGAAGAGAAATTTGTTGAACTCAATAAGGTCAAAACAGACAACTCTACCTGATGATGTAGTATAGGCTCTTAAGTATTTCAACAATTCACGAGCAGTTTACGAGACGTGACGTATTATTTGATATACGAATTTTCTCTTATATCGAGTCCTTATATAATCTCTAATCTAAAATAAAAAAAAATGGTACTTACGGAAGAAACCATGCGCAACTACTTATTGATTTGTTAAAATCTACTGTATCCATGGAACAACTTTCTGTATAATACTTTGCAGTTTAAAATAAAATTTCTACCTTCACAGGCGCTTTCTTGTCGCCATATATATTGAGAAACTCTTTCAAAATTCGCCCTGTTGCATTCAACACTTAAAAAGTCAAACCCCATCCCTTTTTCTTAAATTGCTCTCCCCAGTTATTTCCATTGTATTTGAATTGTTACTTAATTATGAACCCGATAATATATTAGTTTTAATATTTTGCTCTAGTATTATGGGTAAGAATGAAATATGTTAAGTAATTACATATTTTTAATGTGCAATACTATTTACAGCACCTACGTGAGAAGAAAAAATTTCCAAAGTAAATGTTCATAAGACTCTAAAAGGGGAACGAACAGGTTAATGAATGTGATTCATATTAATAATCCATGTATTGACAAAGTGTTTTGTTTTTATTTATTCGATCGCAAGGTGCATATGGGTTGGATCACCGTCTTGTTGCCACACCATCGTAGATCGTTTTTCCAACAAATGGGGGAAAATGATTTGTTAAGACTCTAAATATAGCTGACCTGTTAGTGTATGTTCATAAAATTGTGACCTAAATAAATGTCCATTAAATAAGCAACAACAAACATTATGTACAGCCTTTGTTATTTGGAAATGCATTTCCGGTACTCAATGAAGACTGTGATATGACCACTAATGTGCATTGTGTTATTAACAACATAATTATTGTGAAAACGGCTTTAATTTAACAAATCTTAGGATATAATTTGAATTATCATTTATTATAACTTTCAGGCGGGCAATAAACTCGTTATGATGTTTAAAATCGCTGTAACGCTGCAATCCTTGCCCTGAATTCATTTTAAAAAAGTTATTTTCGTTAAGAATACTTGGTATGGAGTGATGCCTGTGTATGCTAGAACTTTCATAATTTTATTATAAATTATATAATATATTATTTTTTTTTATTTTAACCTGAGGCTCGAAGTTAACTTTCCTGGAGTATAGTGTGTATAGTATTATGTTCATAACAAAATGGAGTTTAAAATATCAAAAAATAGCAAATCGAAAAAAATGGGTAGGGTTTAACTTAACAGTTGAAACGGAAAATTTAAAAGAGTTTTTGAAAAGTGTTTTTTTTTCCGTATAAAAATCTTAGCTATATATATATATATATATATATATATATATATATATATATATATATATATATATATATAATTCTTATATTTCAGATAATGCTTAAACATTTATACATCAGTAATAAAACAAGTTTAAATGTAATCTTTTTGTTACAGCCCTATACTTCGTGATGATAATTTTAAATTTTTCCACTGGGTATTATGATCTTAAAAGTAACGTAGTAGTCTTAAAGAGGCGACTAACAGCATTTCAGTATTTGAAGACTTACTTTGTAGTTGATGTCTTAGCAATACTTCCACAATTTCTAAGAAGCAATACAGCAAGAAGTCTTGGATTGGATTATGATATGAAAACTGGCACATCGGTCAGAATTCTATCACCCTTGCTGATAGTCATATCTAATATTAGGTAAACTTAATTTACTAATTTTAACTTATGTTGGGTTTATTCGGCGGAATAGAACATTTTTATCACTTTATCTATAATGCATTATTCAACTTTAAAATCTTTAAAACTTGCAAGACTTTTTAAATAGCTATATTAAAAAAAAGGAACAATCATACTATGAAAAATCTAATTTCTTGACGGATTTTTATTTTTTAATTTTTTTTTCACAATTAAAACAACTACTAACTTTCATTTATTACTACCATCCATAGTTAATTTATTATCCTCTTCCATTAATTACTACCACACATAATTCAACTACTTCCCCCTTTCATTATTTACTACAACATATATTTCAACTACTACCTACTTCCAGTGATTACTAGTATACAATATACATATTTCATTTACTACCAGCTTTCATTATTTATTGCACCATGTTTTTTAACTGCTATCATACAAGCAAGTAATGCTAATTGTTATTGGGTAATATTTGTTTTTTAAATCCTTTTTCGTATTTAATTACTTTTCAGCATTTAAATGCACTGTAATTAAATACCCAGGGCAAAAAGGATTCGGAACATCAAATACTTTGGAAAAGTATTTAGAAATATATTTAAATACATTTACTTAAACAAAAAAATGATTTAAATATAAAAACGTTTACATAATTAATACAAGCACTTTAATTATTGGTTGGTACACGTTGGGGTATCTATAATTTGTCACTGTTGTATGTTAAAAAAAACAATATTGTATAGTTTGTTATACTATTTGAATGAAAATCCGTATTTAGAAGGTTTTTATGTTATAACTTACCAATATTTGGAATTTGTTGTTGTGTTACAGCCAATAAAGTTTTAAAGCGGTAAATTAAAATTTTCTGGTCAAAATATGAATTCTCAATTCAAAATGGCGTCACAAAAATTCAAGATGGTAACTCCAGAATTTCGAAGAAATAATGTTTTATAATAAAGATTTTGGATATTTTTAAAAACGTTATATATCTTTATTTAATTTGAGTAAATATGTGCATTGTGGCTCGTTTATTACGTCATGAGGCTAACTTATTTCAGAACTTGGAAGAATTATTTGAACATTTAAATATAAAAGATTCTTAGGTGCATCTGTACTGTTAATATGTGTTATTTTTTTAAAGCAGGGTTTAAGAGAAATAAGGTATATATTAATTTGTGTCTAAAACTTTAAATATGATTTATCTTACGAAAATGATAAGAAAAGTTTATATAAACACCTTTAGCTATCGAGATACAGAGTTTTAAAAATTTTAATATTTGTTTAAGTGTTTTTAATAAATCTCGTACACTTAAAGACATTTTTTAATACAATTTGATACAAGTTATACTTTGACTAATGTTAATAAAAAGACTAAGTATGTTTTAAAAAAGACAAAGGCTAATATTTTTGTCGAATTCCGACCTTTTGTTCCTCTCGAACTTATTACGACGACGTTTCTGCCCATTTTTACAACACTTTCAAATTTGTCATTCTGTTCTATACATTCTCTTTCATTTCTTGAATTATTTTAGTGTTCTCCACCGTTCGGATTTTATTTAGCTAAAACAACATTCATAACTATTGGTCATAACGCATGAACGAAATGCGAGAAATGTACGTTTTGCTAAATAACTTCTAAGCGTTGCAAGATATCGAAAAAATCTGAGAGGCTGAACCAAAAAGTTACAGAATAGAATGGGAAACTTGACTTTGTTATAAGAATGGCCAGTCACATTCGTAAAGGATTAAAGAGGTCGGGAAAAAATAACATATATTAGAAGTACAGATTCAGATAGGGGATAATATATTTTACACTGGATGGATTGCCTTTTCAAATTGTTAAACAATGAATACTGTTAGAAGTTAAAATATGTGTGGTGGTAATTAATAGAAGGTGGTAGTAAATATAGTAATCAACGGAGGCTGGTAGTAGTTGGTAGTAATCAAGGGAGTGTGGTAGTAGTTGAAATACATATACGAGTAATCAATAAAAGGTTGTAGTATGTATGGCAGTAATTAATGGAAAATGGTACTAAATAAAATGTGTGGTAGTAATCAATGAGAGGTGGTAATAAATTAAATAAATGTGGTAGCAATTAATGGACGTTGGTAGTAAATGAAATATCCATATAAAAAAGAAAGTTGCTACTAGTTGAAGTACGATTAGTAGTAATTAATTGAAGGTGGTAGTATTTGAAATGAATGTGGTAGTAATCACTGAAAGTGGTAGAAGTTGAATTATGTGTAATAGTAATCAATGGAAAGTGGCAGTAGTTAAATTTTGTACAGTACTAATTAATGAAAGAGGGCAGCTGTTAAAATATGTTTTCTAGTAGTCTGAAAAGTGTGAAAATATGTAAGTCTGATTACTTGTTCTTGAAACTTGTGAAAGAAAATTTAAAAAATAAAAATCGGTCAGTAAATTAAGAATATGATTTGTCCACTATATGCTTTTATTTTTGTTCAACGTATTTAGGCCTGCATACTACAAAATAAGGCTATTACGCAAACTCATCTTATCGTTTTGTAAAAAGTTTTTTTATACTTTTTTGGTATTTATTCAATTGACGAATAAGAAACTCCCAACTCGTTTTAAACACTATATATTGAGATATGAAGATGAACCTTAAAATAGGTCTAAACCTTTATGGTATAGTTTTGATCTTGTACTAACCTCAATCATTATTTAATTTTTAAGTTGGCCCCAAATTTTCAGACCTTTATTTTGTCTATTGGTCGTAGATGGAAATATTGTTCATCAAATTTACTGCATTTTCTTACTGCTGTTCGATTACATCCGAAGTGAAACATGCATAAAAATTAGGATTGTGAGAACCTGAATAATTATCTTTTATTTAAAATTACCACCGGCAAAAATGAATGCTCTTGATCGTTTTGAAAATCTACCGGCCGGTTGCAGAAAGCTCAATTAAAGTTTAGAACGTTAACCGCAATGTCAAATTGAAAACGGGTTCCTAGATTTGTATAAGCAGCTTGTCAAATCCGAAAACTCTGTTAAATATTCTAAACCTCAATTAAGTTTTGTGCAACTGACTCTACGACATTTAAACCTGTCATGTGAAGCCTGGCCTTCTATGCGGTTGAACATTTTAAGAATATTTACTTTAAATCTTGAATATCTAAAAAACCATTCCAGATAGGTAAAGAAATATTTTATTTTTCTGAAGTGAACATGTCTTACAAAAAACGTTGCTAATCAAATACATAAGAAATTCGCGAAATGGTTGCAAAAAGACAAGTTGATAAACAAAAATCTTTTTTTGGCTTTTTTGCAACTGAATAAAAATATTTTAACTTTAAATTAATTGAAGCTAATATTTAATATAATTACATACCTCAACATGTAGACTAGTCTGTCTACGGAATGTTTCGATATATAAAATTATCAATATTATTAAAGCAATCATAAGAAATTATATCATTTACCTTAGGTTTTTATAGATACATAGTAATTGTACAAATACTTGTATCCTATCGGGACTCATCAGTGCGCCGATCGTAAGAGAAAAACATTAAATAATAGAAAAGAATTGATTTCAAAATTTTAAAATGTGTCAGTTTGTTTGACATGTATCCTAGATATGAAAAAAATGATAGTTTGCAGCCATCTATAATGTTATTTTTAAATGTGCTCAGATTATTTGTTGCGTTTAGATTGACAAATAAAAATCTTTTTTGCAACTGAATAAAAATATTTAACTTTAAATTAATTGAGGCTAATATTTAATATAATTACATACCTCAACATGTAGACTAGTCTGTCTACGGAATGTTTCGATACATAAAATTATCAATATTATTAAAGCAAGCATAAGAAATTATATCATTTACCTTAAGTTTTTATAGACACATAGTAATATAATTTAAGGTAAATCATATAATTTCTTATGCTTGCTTTAATGATACTGATAATTTTATGTATCGAAACATTCCGTAGACAGACTAGTCTACACGTTGAGGTATGTAATTATATTAAATATTAGCTTCAATTAATTTAAAGTTAAATATTTTTATACAGTTGCAAAAAAGCCAAAAAAAGATTTTATTTAATAATATTGATAATTTTATGTATCGAAACATTCCGTAGACAGACTAGTCTCCATGTTGAGGTGTGTAATTATATTAAATATTAGCTTCAATTAATTTAAAGTTAAATATTTTTATTCAGTTGCAAAAAAGTATTTATATTAAATATTAGCTTCAATTAATTTAAAGTTAAATATTTTTATACAGTTGCAAAAAAGCCAAAAAAAGATTTTTGTTTGTCAATCTAAACGTAACAAATAATCTGAACACATTTAAAAATAACATTATAGATGGCTGCAAACTCATCAAAAAAATCATTTTTTTCATATCTAGATTACATGCAAACAAACTGACACATTTTAAAATTTTGAAATCAATTCTTTTCTATTATTTAATGTTTTTCTCTTACGATCGGCGCACTGATGAGTCCCGATAGGATGAAAGTATTTGTACAACTATGTGTCTATAAAAACTTAAGGTAAATGATATAATTTCTTATGCTTGCTTTAATAATATTGATAATTTTATGTATCGAAACATTCCGTAGACAGACTAGTCTCCATGTTGAGGTGTGTAATTATAGTAAATATTAGCTTCAATTAATTTAAAGTTAAATATTTTTATTCAGTTGCAAAAAAGCCAAAAAAAGATTTTTGTTTGTCAATCTAAACGCAACAAATAATCTAAACAAATTTAAAAAGACAAGTTGTCACCCTGCATAAAACAAAGTTTGAATGTGTTATTTTATATTGTCGAACTGTATCAGTGTTTCAACTCGTAAAAACTATGTTTCCATAGATTATCTGGTTCTTAAATTATCTCACCTTAATTAGTTTACTGTTTTAATATTTTTGTGTGTGTTTTGCATCTTGATTCCCTGGAAAAAAAATTTTTTTGCACAACTTTATTTACTAGTTGTTGAGGTAGAGCCCCATAAAGTTGGTCATTTTATTTAGGATTTAGACCTTTAAAGAGGGTTAAGGAAAAAAGTGGTGTTAAAGAATTTTTTTGTTACTTTTCTCCCCGATATATTCAAACTAGATTATTAGACTGGAGTGAAACTCGGTTTAGTAAACCATGTACAAAAATACTTCTTTTTTTATAAAATATTCTTGTTAGTATTTCCGACCAGTGGCGTACAAACGAGTAAGATTATACACATTTTCACCATTATTCATAGGTCATACCTTTCTTATTGTTGGCCTTTTTGACAATTTGATTTATTGGGCTTATTGTCTGATTAATTAAACGTAAAAAAAGCACTCTTAGTTTAAGTCGATAAATCCAACAATGATTGGGATATTTTAATTTTACACAACTTTGAACATTATTGAATTCAATTAAAAATTCAAACAAACTTACTTTTAGTAAAAGTAGTTCTTTTTGTCTAAGTTATGTTTAGAAATACATGTTTTTATGTATTACTTCTAAACATGTTTTAATATGTCGTTATTAATACCAGTGGCGTACAAACGGGTAAGATCATGTAGGTTTTCACCATTATTCGGTTACACATTTTTTGGCATTAACATTTCTAACAATGTTATGTATTGAATTTATTACCTGGTTAATTTTACACAAAAAAGTCCTATTTAAGTCGATTAATCTAATCATGTTTAATAATTTTAAATAATGCCGAACTTTATCAAAATTAGTTCAACGTCAGCTATCAAAAATGATAATAACTTGCGATGAGTAACCATGGCTATTAAGGTGTTGTATTGATTTTTAATTTCGGCATTATTGAATATTCTATTCAAAATATAGGAAGGAAAAACTAGGAACGGTTTAGCGAAAGGGATGAAACGAAGTAGATATACACCCAGATAAAATTTCAACCAGTTTTTTACTATACTAAATGCGTGCAATATGTTATCTAAAGGTCTAAATCCCAGTGTGGAGACCTGCAGATAAAGCCAGTATAATTATCAGCGTGGTCAAATAAATATATATTTATTCTTAGTATATATTCGAGAAACTATTCGATATGAACAATAAAGAAAAGCATTGTTTGTGTTGAAAAAATTATCAGTTGTTATTTTACTTGAAAACTATAAAATAAAAAGCGACGCTATATCGCAAAACTTCACGGTGTGGACATTTACAAATCCCTTCTTTGGAAACTTTGTAAATATTTTAGTAGCAATATAGTAGGGTATATATTACATTATGTTTTAAATATATAGGTTATAGGCCATTCTGAAAATTATAAAAGGCTGTAATTCAAAAACTAGTTGATGGATTAAATTGTGCCCATGAATATATTTACCTACAGAACCTCGAGATTTCCATGAAAAATCAAAAATTCAACAAAATTGACCGAAAGCTTTTTCCCATAAGATTTGTGTGAGGTTCTCTATGTTAAAACAAAATATTGAAATAGAGTAAAGAATTGAAATTATATATTAAATACTGTGTGTTTTTTTACAGTAAGAAGTGTACCCTGCATTCGGTCCAATCAGATGTGGCTAGTTATAATATTTTGCCTCGATAGTTTAATTGAATTTATATCGTAATGCCAAATCTAAAAAAGTAGTACGTGTAGCTTATCATTCACGACTAAGGTATTAGGTAGTTTAAGGCACACTTACATTGATATGGCTACTTAATTTTAAAGCAATATTTGTTTCCTTAGGTATTTCTGGTGTTTGAAAATTTTGCAGCAAATACGTTTATACTATGGGATGAGCACTTATAAATATAAGACAATAAAACTACTACTGAATTGTCTAATAGCTATGGTTTTTTCAGTGTACATTTTATTTACCTTAATGGTAAGTTTGATACTACATTATAACAACTTATTCATCATGGGTATATTTTACTATCACAAAGTTCAATGAGTAAATTTTATTTGTATATTTTTATTTATTGTTTACTCAGGTTATAGTTTTAAACATGTTATTACCAACCAAGTAATTTATTACAAAGCGCTGAGCAATTGTTCCGCGCCGGCAAAAAATTGACCTACTTCGTAAGGCCATTACTTAGTCAAGCTAAGTCCGATTAAGTTTAGGCAACCGGCGTTCAAAATGGTGATCCTTTGGAAGTAATTTATGGGAAAAAATGTGGCATAATTTTACTGGTTTGCCTATTATACATGGTGTTTAAACGACTGCTACAAGTTGGTCATTTAGAATTCTAGCTCATTCAACTGACGATTTTTATATAGAGTTAAACCCCAAGTACGTCACGTCTAGTAGGGTGCGGTGTGCCACAGGGTAGAGTATTGGGGCTTTTACTTTTCACAATATATATTGACAACCTTAGCCGAATGTTGCCTCATAGGAGTGTGATCTAGTGTGTCGACGATACTATAATAATGTTAAAGGAAAGAAATTAGAAATAACCATAAGTAAAATAATATTGTGGTTAGGTATGAATTAATTAACTCTTAATATTGATAAATGTAAATTCATGTGTTTTAGTTTAAATAAAAAAAACTTTCCAGCTAAAAGTTTTATAAAAATACACAGATCGTAGTGTACTAGACTGGATAGTTGTGGTTGTGAACAATAAATTTTATCAACAGAAAAAATAAAATATCTGGGTTCGTACTTCGATCCCCGTATGAAGTGGAACTATAATATAGAATATGCAATTCGCACTTTAAGTAAAATGTACTATAAGTTTTTTCAGATTAGGGAATGGTTACCTAAAAAAAACATTATTAATATATCATTCGTGGAACCAGTAATGAGCTATGGCTTGGTTGCATGGGGCTCTATATATATTACAATATCATTACCATTAATATTGGCCTCTAAAATTTGTGGCAATTTTGAAGTTTTATGATTTTCATAAAAAGACAATATAATTTCATCAAAGGGGTTAATTTTAACTTATTTGGGCATCTTAATTTTATTCGCGAAACTGAAGTTTTTAAAGAATACTTTTTAAAACAATCCTTTAAAAAATTAAATCCTGATTTAAATTTACTATACAGGGTGCCCCATTTTGCGGTATTCGCGAGCCTGAGCTACTTTGTTGCAAAACGAAAGATGCCCCAAACAAACTAGTGATATCCCTCTTAGTTTCCGGGCTACAGGGCGATATTGAAAGTATTGCATTTTCAGATACCCCTGTATCTCAGTTGTCTGATAACATTTATATCAATTAGACAAGTAATGACACGATAAATTTGGGAACCATAACTTCCTTCCATGTAAACAATAAAAGGCAGCATTGTTTTGCATGGCCTACTACAAAATTTTGAATGCGAATTATGAAAATAGGATTTTTGTTGTTTCTTAAAATAGACCAATACTGATACATGCATATTTTTGAAAAGTTTGTAGGATGACAAATTATTTTCTTGACAAATATACAAAGTGTTCCGTTTTTATCTTTATTACAAGTTGTCAGACAACTGAGAATCAAGGGGTATCCCAAAAGTAATATTTTCAATATCATCCTATAGCTCGGAAAGTAATAGGAATATGACTATTTTGCTTGTGGCGTCTTTTGTTTTACAAAAAAACAGCTCAGGTTCGCGAAAATCTATCCTCAAAAATAAGCGAGATACCCCGCAATTGCAACTAAAATGGGACACCGACCGTGTCCAGGGTGCCCAAAATTGAGACGAAATGTTTTTTAATAGAGGATCCCGTATGAGAACTTTATTTTGATGGTATTTTTTTTATTTGTTAGAGTCATACCTCGAGGCGTTCTGGCAAATTTGAAGTTTTATAACCTGAAAAATGAAAATTATGAAAAAGCAAATTCTGATTTAAATTTTACAATATACTGTGCAAAGTGTTCACTCAATTCGTTCTGTCGAACTTGCTTTGTCTTTATTTTTTATTTGTTTTCACAACGTTTCGAATAGTAACTATCTTTAACCGTTTCGAAGTGTAAATTAAATATTAGCTCTAAAGCTACAGGCTTACGTAGTCGTGTGCGGTGATGCGGAAAGTCTCCGCTGCCTTACCCCGTGAAGTTTAAGGAGGTCAGTTTAAGCTAGAAACGGCTTCCATATATTAGATTATTTGGCATAGGGATCAACTAGTAAAATAGTGGTACAAATTCAAGATGGCCGAAAAAAATTGTGGTCAAATAAAATATTTAAAATTGTGAAAAATCATTGTTTCAGGTTTTACACATCTTTACGTTTTAGCTAGATGCCAAAAAATAGGTTTTATCAAATCCGTCGGTCCGTCTGCTGGTCTTTCTGTCTATCTGTCAGTTTGCTTAAACACTACTTACCCAATTGACTTCATGTGTCATGTCGGGATGACCTGCTAATATTTTGGTAAATTCCAATATGGCAGAACAATGTTAAAAAACTTTTTTTAGAGTGGTGTATTATTTAGAGTGAAGATCCAGTAAACATCAGTTGCATCCTCAGGACACATATAGATCCTATATCCTGTATGAAACTCATAGTATCATTCATCATCTACTCCGTTGGTCCGCATATATTTCTCACATATTAATGTTATTTTCTTCCTGTGGTGTAAAGTTTAGGGTCAGGAACCAGTAAAAAAGAACAATAGTCTATTTTTAAATAGTCGACGTTTCGCAACTTTATTGTTGCATCCTCAGGATACATATATAGGTTCTATATACTGCATGAAACCCATATTATCAGTCTTTACCTACACCGTTAGTCCGTAGATATTTCCCAGATATTATGTTTCTGAATGGTTTTCGTTTACGATCCTCTTGTTTTTATGTTAGAGTGGTGTAGGATCCATAAATTACACATTTAGTGGGATGCAGGCAAAGAAACAAATCATTCACACAGATACATAGCAGAGGAGCCAGAACGGATCCCTGGGGATACCATGCTTCTGGGAGCGATAATTAGATCGTTTGCAACCAAACTCAATACACTGCGATCGACCCTCTCAGCCCTGCAATTTCAGGGGTAGTCCCCGCACTCCATACCTTTTTAATTTTCGCACAAAATCGACAAAAATGTACTCAATGTACTTTTTAAGGCTGGTAGCTAAAACTTAATCAGACATCATTTGACTGGTAATGATGGCAAAATAGGCTAACTTTTTTATCGCGCGGGACATTTGTTGATCACTTGTTGTCTTTTAGTATAAGTCAACTAGTAACTAAAGAATAAACTTATATGTTATTTAAACTTACCTTACCTCCCAACATTCTGATATAATGAAATAAGACATCTTATATAACTTTCACATATTTGCGTCTTCTCTATTTTTGGGACAAATTGTCAATTAATTGTATAATTATATAGTAGTTAGATAAAAATCATTACATCCCTAGTGATGTAATGATTTTTATCTACTTTCATATAGTAATATGAATTACAGTTCTATAAATAGTAGACATTACGCACTCTGGCTGTAATGAAATTCATTACAACACTAGTGCTGCAAAAAAAAATCTTCAGCGTTTTGTGGCGTCATTTTACACTTTTTGCGAAATATGTTTTTCTTTGCATTACTAAATAAAAGTAGATACAAATTTTTACAATATTCTTGTTGTAAATTCATATCACTACATTCGATGTTTTACAACTCTTATTTATATTCCCTTATGTTACATTACTAGTGCAGTATTAAGATTATTACAGGCACAAATGGTGAATATCGCAACAGATTAGACCTACAATATGGAAATCTTCTCGATACAGAGTGGGACCAATTTTTATCGCTTCTTCAGTTGGCGAGGGTAACTCCTCAATACACTCATTAAGGCTGTTTTGCCGAAGTTGCGGCGTCAAGTCTACGACATTTGGGCATATGCCGAATATTAATACTTTCCCATCCGGTAGGTGTAATCTGTGATATCGCCACGATGAGGTTATAACCCGAGTTACAGTGGTAACTACACGAGCGCAGTAATATGATTTAAGCAAAAATAATAATATTATTTGTTATTGAAAGTTTACATTTTTAATACATATTGTCAAAATAAATACGCCACGGCAAATTTATTACAATCTTTTGATCTGTAACAAATAATATTAACATTTTTGTTTAATGAACTATGCCCATTAACTATATCACTAGTTGCGTAATTTATAACTATTTTAAAAGCAATTTTATAATTGCACGCTTTCTTTTAAGCAAGAATTTGCAGATATACTACACAAATCTTTACTGAAGCATACAGAGCACACACTAAAGATGCTGCTGTTAGTTGGATCGGCACATACAGAGTTTAATAATGCACACGAAATAGTTTATCCTATTGTTGTCATTGGACTTGGTTTTGTGCTTCATCTCCTTATGATGGTTCAGGTAAACATAAAAACCTATTGACTATTTGTGACCCCATTGAAAAAAAAAACTAAATTAGTTATATATATATTTTGTTTCGTTCGAAATTTGTAAAACTGACAAGTTTCCAAGAAATTAAATATCTTGAGAAAGCTCAACATAATGAGCGGAACGTCGATTGAATTATAGTTTTACTTCTCAAAGAGTTAAACTATGCCCAATAAAATAATTAAGAATATATATATATATATATATATATATATATATATATATATATATATATATATATATATATATATATATATATATATATATATATATATATATATATATATATATATATATATATATATATATATATATATATATATATATATATATATATATATATATATATATATATATATATATATATATATATATATATATATATATATATATATATATATTTTACAAATGATATATATTTTTATCATAAAAAAGCTAGTTGGAAAACGCTTATGTAGACAGACTAAAGGCGGTACTCGGATTCTTCTACGCAAAACATTTAATTGCCCCAGACTACTTGTGTTTCTTATGATAACTCATTTAGAGGCAAACATAGTTTCTACTATATATATATATATATATATATATATATATATATATATATATATATATATATATATATATATATATATATATATATATATATATATATATATATATATATATATATATATATATATATATATATATATATATATATATATATAGTAGAAACTATGTTTGCCTCTAAATGAGTTATCATAGGAAACACAAGTAGTCTGGGGCAATTAAATGTTTTGCGTAGAAGAATCCGAGTACCGCCTTTAGTCTGTCTACATAAGCGTTTTCTAACTAGCTTTTTTATGATAAAAACTTCCTCATTTGTAAAATCTCTTTTAATCTCAAATGTCTCATTTCATGTGATAAAACTTTATTTTGATTTTTCCTTAAATGGGTGAATCTAATATTTAAATATTATAAAAATATATATAAAATTATTTTTCTCATAAGAATTTCTGTTTTCTACCAAAAAAAGACACTGTATATATGTTAAGGTATGAGGTTAGGTTAGGCTGGGTAATAAGAGATTGGCCCAAACAATCCGGAATTAGAATATCTCTTAAGTGTAGACTATTTTAATTTGTAGAGGTATTAAAACCCGTACATTATATACACTTCCCCATGAAAATAACGCACCACCAAAAAATAACCAAAAGTTTAAAGTAAATATTTGTCAAAACCACTTGTCCAATTTGGACGACTTTTTTTTGAATGGTTTTTTTCTTCCTGAACGGTAATATACTACTGTACTCGCATAGAACGTGTTTTTTTCTTAAAATTTAACGTTGTGTATATAGAGTTCAACAGTTACGTTATCAAGTCTGAATTGAAATCAAATTTTAGAATTATCTTTTTTTAACATTTTGGTATTTCATTTACTCTATTATCTTTCCTATTACACGAAAAACACATTTTATAACATGACATGATTTTATTGAAAATTATTATCCAAATTTAAGAAAAAAAAAATAAGACAAATTTTAGAATTATCTTTTTTTAACATTTTGGTATTTCTTTTACTCTATTATCTTTCCTATTACACGAAAAACATATTTTATAACATGACATGATTTTATTGAAAATTATTAACCAAATTTAAGAAAAAAAAATAAAACAAACTGCAAAGAAACAATTTAAATAAAAGTGTCAGAAGCGATTAATTCCGCCTCTGGCACGAAAAACTTCTTGGTAACCAGACGGTCCATACTTAAAATAAGAGATCCTATGTCATTTTGATCCAGTTCTTCACATATTTGAATCAGCCTCTGTCGTACATCTTTCAAAGTTTTCAAGTTACGTTCCTCTTGTAGTCTCCTCACAAGAGTGTCCTTGAGTTTAAAATCCGATCTCTGGGCTAACCATACCATGGTAGCGATACCGACTTCCTCTAAATAATTTCTCACAAGTCGAGTAGCATGAGGCCTGGCATTATCTTGCATTATTAAAAATATTTGTCCTATGTATTGCGGAAATGGCACTACATGTTTGTCTAAAACCTGCAGTATGTATCTTTCAGCTGTAAGGCTTTCGTTTATGATCGCAAGTTCCGTACGACTAGTGAAAGAAATACCTCCCCTACCATCAGAGATCTTCTTTCGAATAATGTTGTATGTGAGAAATTACACTGAGCATATCTTTCGTTAAGGCGTATGCGTAATTGTTATACAAAGAAAATCGGAACTCATCCGTAAATAATACCTGTTAACTAGTTACGATGCTCCCTGGTAACATGTCCCTCGTTCTCCGATTAACTCTAGTTCGGCTGGACCTTCCTCGAGCAGCTATTCTAGGTCTTAAAAATCCCTTAATCGTTGACGAACAGGTTCTGTACAAACTTGGAAACCATTAGCATCTCGAAGCTACATTGAATCGTTCATCAATTCTTCGGTAACTCTAACATACCTCAAACAATACTAATGTTAGAGCATATTCTTCGGGAGTAAGATTTCTTGTTTCACATTGCATTGACAAATAAAAGAATTTGCAAAAAAGAAAGACGTATAAAATAAATTAACATTCAAAAATACACATCTGTATTTGACAATTACTGGTACTCCTTGTTTTTCCATAGACTACTTAAGTGCTTATAATGCTAATTAAAATCAATAAAATCATGTTATTGTATAAATGGCGTTCCTCGTGTAATAGGAAAGACAATAGAGTAAATAGAAAAACAAATACTTAAAAAGGCTAAAATGTGATTTAAATTCTGACGTGTTAATGTAACTTGAACTCTGGGGGTTTTATACATTGTACGAAAAAAAAACACGCTATAATTGTTACACACGGTATTTATAAAAAAGATAATTCTATGCGAATACAGTTGGTATACCAATCGTTCTGAAAGAGACAGTTTTTAACTTGATAGCAGGTTTTTATAGAGAAGTCATGGTTCTTAAATTCTTCTTTGGGTCCAACGTACTATATTAAAAAAACTGGAAGAGTGATTTGTAAATAACTCCCAATTTCTATTTCGAGTTTCCGCTTCCCGATTTTCTGCGTAACCTTTATTTCATAATCTCTTGATAAAACAAGCTCATGATCGGTTAATCAATCGAACTTTCGTTAACTGGTCGGACCGACTAACTGAACGCCGAATATTCAAAATGCTGCTTAATTGGTTAACCATGACACATCTTAAGCGATTAACCGTAAACTTTGACAGCCCTATTAAACACTACCAAATTTTAGAATTTAAACCACAGAAAAAACGGTTTATTTTTTTAAAATAACATGGAATAGAAAAAAAATGCTTTTCTTTCATTTTTTCGATCAGTCTCAATTGCAGAATAATTTATCAAGTATCACTTTTGCTCTTGCTCATGCGTTGCTTAACAGATTTCGATGCCTTTATTATAAAATGGCGTAAATGATTGTAAAATGACGTTAATGGTATTAGACCGTGTCAAATTTGAATTGCTATCCGATGTTTCGCCTTCGATTGCACCAAGCATCTTCAGAGATATTTACTCCTTGAGATCTGAACACTGAATGAATTCGAAGGCTGGCTTTTATTCCCGACTTGTGAACCAGTGTTTTGCTTTTAGTTGGGTGGATGTTAAAGCAATATCCTCAAACGCCTCGATAAAGATATTTACTAAGACGGTCATAGATAAGATCCCATAGCAGATCCAGAGGTTTGTTCATAAAAAGATATTTAAAAATTAAATAAGTAGATATAGGACAAGCTTCTACTAGGTGTAATAAAATATTATCAAGGTTATTATGTTCCAAATTGTCTGATATAATGGAAATTAAGCCGTAAACATTAACATTTATGTATAGTGATTCTACATCGTAACTGACCAAAATATCTTCGGGATCCAACTGGATTGCCTGAGGTTTTTTCACGAAATGTACAGAGTTTTTTTATAAAAGAATCTATTTTTCTAGTAGATGGATTAAGAAAATTTGATAGATATTTACCTAATTTTTATGTGGGCGAGTCAGTTGCATTGAGGATCGGTCGAAGTGGTACATTATTCTTGTGTATCTTGAGAATGCCGTAAACCTTAAGGATGTTGGAGCTACTTGGTTTTAATGATTTTTTCTTCGCTGGTGGAGGTTCGATTCATTAATCAGATTGGTGATGCGCCTTTCTATTCTACTTGTACGGTCTAACTGCATAACTTTTGTAAGTGTTGTTGTCCAAAAGTTGAGTTAACTTTTCCACGGATTACTGTGCTTGACCACTGTGGCTTTGCCTTTATCGGCTAGAAGAACCAGGATATCTGTGTTTTTATTCAAGGTTTTCATTACTGTTTTCGGCTGCGGTGAGATTCGACTTCGGTGATCTTGAATTCTTAATGAACTTCGCTCTCTCTATTTTTCTTCCTTTCAACACCTAGATTTGGAAAGGGAATCGTTCCATTAAATTCAATTTTCATTCTGAATTTAATATTATGGTGTTGTTAATTAATTAGTTTGGCTGAAGGCCGGATCCGCTGCGTCATTTGTTTCAAATTGATTTGCTGTTTCTACAATGAAGGGTCAAGATAGAAACAATAAGTTTGTCCTGTTTGTAAAGATGACTATTAATGTATTTGAAGTTCTATATTGTTCCAAAATTTTCTGTTTTATACTTTACGTTATATTAATATTTTATTACATAGACCTTATGACGTAGACAACAATTCTGTTTTGTTTTTTTTATTCGATTTAAAAAATAAATAGTTTAATTCCAGATTTAAAGCAATAATAATATCAGATTTTTAAAAGCAGTAATATCGTTTAATAAATCAACATATGTTTACTTGATATTGATTATTTTAATTTAAAAGAATAATAATAAAAATAAATATATGCACCATGAGCAGTAAATCTACATGGATGTCATCTCACAGATTAAATGATGCACTTCGAAATTAGAAGCAAAACGGCGACAGTCGAATCATATTGGTAAAACGAAATAATTTAGGCTTTGCAATAAGTTTTTGTTATTAGTTTTTGACATATCTGAGACCATTTCATTGTATTTACTGTGGATTTCACAAGTACAGTTTAAACCAAACCTGCAGTTTAAAGTCAAGTATTGACCAATGACAGCGCACCATTCTGGAGTTTAGACTGCAGGTTGAGTTTAAATTGAACTTGTAAAATCCACCCTTAGAAGGTAACACAAGAGCTGTATAAATGAGTCCTTAAGCTACATATAATTATTGTGTAGCCTAATTTAACTGGCTGACAAGATTTTTCTAACACAGGCCAGCTCATTATTTTCACAATGGAAATACCCTCCCAATATTAAAAAAAATATTCAGAAAGCCCTAATTAGAACCTTTTATATTGGCAGGTAAACAATTTTATTGTGGGGCGGCTAAAATGGGTCCATTTAACAACGGAAAAATTATCTAGACTGGGTTGTTTACATTAGATATAAAATAAACGTTAAACATCACTCTTCTGTTGAGTTTCGAATTGAGTGGTTCTCTGTGTATAGATAAGCAAGTGTATGTGAAGACGAGAATGTCGAGTTAAACGTGCCGAAGTTGCAAAATTTCTCCTGACAAATTTTGTTATATTTGTGGAGAATTTCTGGTGAAATCACAAGCCGGGCCATTTTCCGAAAATGTAAAAAAAGCCCGCTTTAAATATTTTGGTGTGTTAATTGGGGATCAAGATAAGCGGTGGGCTCCCCATGTGTGCTGTGTTAATTGTAGTGTATCATTGGTGCAGTGGATGAAGGGAAAGTGAAAAAGTATGCCTTTTGCAGTTCCAATGGTATCATTTTGACGATTGTTACTTTTGCCTGACAAAGACTGAAGGTTATTCCAAAAAGGGAAAGCACAATATAGAATATCCAAATTTACAATCTGCCATACGACCTGTCCCCCATAATGCAAATTTGCCAGTGCCGATTGCGCCTTTAAATTGGCAAGCTATTGATTTGGGAGATAATGGAGATAATGAAGCATCAGGCAGCTCAGAAGAACAGTGCACCGATCCCACTTTTACCACAGGTCTCAGTTCCGGCGAGCCACATTTGATTGTTCAAAGTGAATTAAATGATTTAGTACGTGATTTCGGGTTATCCAAGCCACAGTCAGAACTTCTGGGTTCCCGTCTTAAGGAATGGAACCTATTGGCAAATTTCAGAAAAAGAAATGCTATGTTTTCGGAATTCTACAGTATGAAAAATTTGTTGTGCGCGTGCACTGATATAGACAGTTTAATGCAGGAACTTGATATTCAACATTCTCCCCGTGAGTGGCGCTTATTCATAGACTCATCTAAATATGCTTAAAAGCTGTGTTATTGCATAATGGAAATTTAGAATCCTCTATACCAGTTACCCATTCAGTTGCAATGAAAGAAAATTATGAAAATATGCGCACGATTTGGATAAAATAAACTACAATAGGTATAAATGGCAGATATGTGGAGACTTAAAAGTTATAGCGATTTTAGTGGGACTTTAGAGAATATTTACAAAATATTGCTGTTTTCTTTTTTTATGTGACAGTCGTGCAATAAATCAGCATTATGTAACAAAAATTCGGCCAGAAAGAAGCGAATTTCAACCGGGATCTCCAAATGTTAAATTTATACCTCTTGTTGATCCCAAAAATGTCCTTTTGCCTCCTCTTCATATTAAACTTGGGCTGATGAAAAACTTTGTGAAGGCTTTGAATATACATGGTGATGGATTTAAATACCTAAGACAAGTCTTTCCCCAGTTAAGTGATGCCAAATTAAAAGAAGGCATTTTTATTGGGCCACAAATCAGAAAATTGCTGAACGATGTCAATTTTACGGAAAAGCTTACCAGGCTGGACCTCAGAGCATGGAATTCATTTGTTAATGTAGTAAGAGGATTTTTAGGCAACAATATGGATGAAGATTATGAACAATTAGTTATTGAACTCTTAGATGCCTATAAAGCGCTTGGTGCCAGAATGTCATTAAAAATTCACTTCCTCCATTCCCGTCTGTCATTTTTTGCTAAATCTTTTCTCGTTTGCTTTTCTCTTAGATGTTTGGTATGTTTAATAGGCGAAAACTGTAAACATAGTTAATAAACAGGGTTAAGAATTTTCTGAAATCATTTTTTCTATAGATATTAAGTATCGTAACATTCGATATGGTTCTACAACTCTAACAAGAAAACCCTAGGTGCTACAACTTTCTATTTATCATTTTCGTATTTGGATAGGTCCATTCTATTAGACTATGCTATTCTGATTTGTTTTTTGTCGGCCAGTGAATTATTCATTTGAAAAATTTTTATAGTCTGCGAAATATTGCTAAAATGGTAAATGAATGTTAATCCCTGGTGCAACATATCATTGGACGATATACTGATGAAATAGGATGCAAAATATTTTAAGTGTGGCTCCAAATAAAATATTTACCGAATAAGGTAGAAAGGTGGATTGTGCGATAAACTGAGAACACCCTCAAGAGCAAAGTTAGTATTAAAGTTTAAAGACAATATGGAAAGACATGTTTTCCGGAAAGTGTTCAACGAGTGTTGCGCAAAAGGGATATACATGAGTGAACCACAGGACCATTTACTAGCTAGAGAATAAGAGTTCTTCAGTTTGCCCGTGAGTAACTCGATAAGGATATCAACTAAATAAATGTCAGTTAGAAACAACAATTATTTTCTTTGGCTCTAATGGAATGATTACGGTCTGGAAAAATCCAAATGAAGAACTAAAATTTAGGAATGTAAAAGTCACTATAAAGCACGGCGGAGGAAGTATCAAGTTGTAGGGTGAAATATGCTGGGGTGGACAGTGTGCATTTTGTTGATGGTAACATAAATCGAGGCGTGTAATTAGACATTTACTCCCTTAACCACTAAAAAGGTTTAACAGTTAGACCAGGTCTAGTTAAAGCTCTTAGTTTGCAAGTTATGTTTTGCTTATGTCACTATCATTTTGTGATTGTGACATTTAGAAAAAAAATATTTGACAAATTCTAAAAAATGTCATCTTAATTCTATAACTGTCAAGTTAGACCTGGTCTAAATTTAAACCTCTTTAGTGAATACAGGTGTTTATGACTTCATTTGGCACCTAGTGCACAAAACTGGGCATTGACAAACACTTCCAGTTTTATCATGACAATGATCTCGATATACAGCTTGCTTAATACGTGAATGGCTAAATTATAACTCTCCAGATATTAATAAACCCAGCCCAGTCACCTGAACGCAGTGTATTTGAAACATTTGAAAACTTAGTGCTAACATTACAAACAAGGTACTCAGTACATTGGATTAAAAATAATTTAAAAACCACAGTCATGGAAGCATTGAATGCATTTTCCCGCGAATATACTAAGAGATTAGGAGAATCGATACTCCAACTTGTGCAAAACGGTACTATAATGAAAGAGAACCAAGTTTTAAATAATAGGCTGTAAAAATTCTATAACTTTTTAGAACTATACTAAATAAATATAGGTTAATTTTTATAAGCATATTACCGCCTTTAAAAATCGATTTTTGATTACTTCAATGCTTAAATTAATTTTTAATCCAAGTACATCATTTAAGCAGTGAGTCACTGTATAGGCAAAAATTATTACTACCTCTCATAATGTCTCTATAATAGCCTAAGGTTTAAATGGTATAATGACAAATTAATTATATAATTTATCCCCTTCACGGAAAGAGAAGCAGGACGATGTGTGCCAAAACTACGTGGAATTAAAAAAATCAGGTCTAACAGCTTTATATAGTTCACAAATTTAATATTAAATTAAGTAAAATAAAAAGATTTTATACACTAGACATAATCATAAAAATAAATGCAACCGAACATAAAGTTTGTGGCGTTGTAAAATTAGTTTTGAGCGACGGTATTGGAAATATCAATTATTCCGTAAACAGTCCACTCCATGGCAACATTGTCAGGCCTGTTAATCACTCATCTAATATAAGGTTTATTTCGGAGCAGTGTAACAAAATTCGTTAAATTCTCTATGTGAACCCTGGTGGCTCAGTGGTAGCGAGGTCCAGTTACATTGCAAAAGATGTATGTTCGAATCCCGGTTCGGGCGATCACTTTTTTTAGGTCCTTTTCTAATCAAATTTATAATTTTTAAGTCGTGTTTTAAATTGCGTATTGGTTAGCCTTGGCTGGGGCTTTTTATTGAGGTGATGTAAAAAAGTGCAGCTATATTAAAACAAGAGGCCAAACTTTTCTATTTTTGTAATAAAATAAAAAGTCAACAGAATCAGGAATAGAGTAACAGGGGACAATGGCGAAAATATTCTGCTACTATTTTAGTTTTCTGACTTTCCCTATGTTTAGTTCTGAATTTTTCGATATAGGCCAATGACGCCATCCGTAATGTCACTATCAAATTAGTATTTACCGTAGATCCCTCATGATGTGGCTCTCGAGGTGACTTTCGCGGGAGTCGAGCAAACTCTCGCGAAATAAGGGACCGTGCTGTAGTATACTTGCCAACATGATTTCCTATCGGAAACTTCTGTACTGTAAAAAAAAGCGAAAAAAAAAGTGTTTTTTATTCTTTAAGAAGCTCTAAAAAAGAGCATAGAATATGCGATATATATTGTCAGTGAGGTTTTGCTGTCCGATTGACTGACGAAACTCGCCTATCAACACTGCACTGCAAAGTGCAAAGTAAACAATATTTCTAGTTAGTGCCAGAGACTGTCTGGTACTTGTTGTACCGTGAATATTTACGATACAATGTCGATGTGTTTTATTTATAATACTTCCCTGGAATATGTAACTTTAATATCAACTGTTAAAAGTCGAGGTATTGCATAATTTATTAGGCCAGTAGAGAAAGAAACGATGGAAAGGCGGTTTGTTTAAGAGAGAAAACCTCAGTAAATGTGCACTTTCGTTAATAGAGCTAAAAAAGAGATAAGTACTACATTTACTGCTATAGAGGGCATTGTTTTTTGTGTGAAAAACGCATTACTGAGAGTTAATCGCTGCTCAATCGAGGGAACAACTAAGTGCAATACTGTATACAGTATTCGAGTCGACAGTGTAAGGGATACAGTTCTAAAAGCAGCAACAGCACGCAAGGATGATTATGGACCATGAACAGGAAAGACGTCGGCCATATGACGTGGAAATAGATAAAGCAATGTATTTATGATTACATTGATAGTTGATAAAACAGATTAAAGGAAATTATCAACCTGAAGTGAAAACGTTAAAGGCCCGCCTCATAGAAAAATATACAGACGGTATTTTCTTCGCGAGCATTAAAAAGAAAAATACCATTGTATGGTTTAAGAGCACGGAAGAGAAGATATTGACTAAGTCGTGGTATCGGAAAACATGTAAGTCTAAGCAAGAAAGGCCTCGGGTTGTTGAAGCCGCAGCAAAGATTATTTGCGAAGACATTAGAAGTTCTATTCCTGAAACATTTAAATATTTTTGGATACTCTGATTGTAAAGAGAAAATGTTGGTCCATTCAGCAATGGACGAATAAATGCAGTGCATTTGCTCACAGTATTATCACTTCCGTTAGGTCCAATTAATTTTTGTCCAATATAGAGGTTGGGTTGACGGCATTTATTTATAAGAAATGTGCTTCTCGGAAGCTGAGATGTATTTCTATGGGAGTTTGCAGCTCTATCTCGGAAACGCTTTCAGATAAACTTTAGAAATTTGGCACCGTTTTAGAGCACACTTGGGGCTCTCAAAAGGTGCCAAACGTACCTTAGTATAGTTTTTGATTTTTCGTCTGTTAATAAAATAGGACAAGTTTTTTTCCAGTTTTTTAGAATTTCCCATGATACAAAATAACTGTACGAAAAAACTGAAATATCGGATAATGTCGAGAGTTATAGAATTTTCGAGAAAATTTGGTTTAAAAAAAGATTTTTCGAAAGAAACTATAAATCTTGATATTTTTGTTTAAACAAATGCGAGTACTTTACCAACTTATATAACATTGTAAATACAGGTTTTTAACAGATGCCGTTATTAGCACTGTAGGGTAGCCATTTTGTTTTTTTAAGTAAATCATTGTTTTTCAACTATTTCAAAAACAAAAGCTAACTTGTGATATGCTGTTGAAAAGGAAATTTTATGCAGAATAGGATAGTGTATAAAAATATACGGGGTTCCATTAGAAATACCACCGGTAAAACCGGAAGCGACCAGAAAAATGTTTACTCTTCAAAATAAGTCTTATATCTAACCATATAAGTATACCAAGTTTCAAATTGATACCTATAAAGATAAAAACACGATTGACTGCTACATGATTTCGTGGTCACGCGCTATAACCATTATTTACAAAAAAACTTAAAACTTTTTTAAGGGGTTTTTCTTAAGAAAATCACATATCACATTTGAATTATAACAATTAAATACCTCTCAGAGTCATAATCTCATACAGTATAGTTGTGATAAAGTCTCCACGAAGCGAAATAATTTTAGTGGTTTTTGTTTAACAACTATTCAATTTAAAAGATAAACGAAAACTTTAAAATAAGAAGATATAGTTACTTCAAGTGTTTAAATAAGACCTAGAGTTTTTTACCTCACAACTTGTTTATATCATCTGCTGATGATGCTAACTTGGTTAGCGAAACGCGCGTCCAGAACGTAACAAGGTGTGGTGTAGTGTGGTTAGAATTCTTGTATTTTGATTTAAATATTAATAGTTTTTGAATTATTTGCAAAAAACTAAACTCTTTTTAAATCATAATTAGTTTTGCACATTTTTCTATACGTTATTCCGAATCCAGTGAGCCCTCACTGATATTTTACTAGCAGTAACACCATTTTGAATTTCTGAAAAACAATATTACACGCAACTATATTAGGTGGTAGTGCCAATAGCGCGATTTATGTCTACTTGCTTAGAAATGTTAGAATACGCATTATAACTGGTTGTAGTGTAAATTAGTAGAGCTATGCGGAAATCTCTCAACATATCGTGTATTCGAAATATAATCTGTATTTGTCTATATTCAATACTACCCACACGAAATTTTATCTTTTTCTTTTATGTTATCATTTTTTTGCAATTTGTTCAATATACGGTCTAACCAGAATGCATACGTTTCTACTGGTGTCTCTTATTACATCTGTTTTACTAAGTATATATTTTAGCAATTTCATATTATGTTTTTTGCATTGAAAGAATAAGCGACGGGTTACTTCTTTTTTCAAATGTAAATAATAGGTATTTGCATTCGTATTAAAGAGAGTTGTATTTTGCTGCTTTTAGGGAATGGAAATATGGTTTAAATTTTTCAGTGTTGAAAATAAACAAACCGCGGTGTATAATTCCACGGAGGCCTATATGAGATACAGAGCTTTGCCCTTGAAATTAAGAGACAGGATTTACCTCTTCTTAGATTTTAAATATCAAGGACATTTCTACAAGGTAAGTTTCTATTGGATAATCCAGATATCTTTGAACAGGCCATGAATCTTCGTTATTCATAAAGAAAAGTATAAATACAAAACTTGTGAAGAGATTTTAAATCCGTATTCAAAAATACAGCGCAAAATGATTTAAAGCAAACCCTTAATATAACTCCCCAAATTGTATTACATTTTGAATTCTATGCAAGACTCTAGGTCACCTTGATGTAACATACTATATGCTTATCTGCAATTGTTTTCCATTTCACGTTTGAATGTGAACGATTCAGATTTTCAGTCTCTTAAAATCAAATTTGTCAATGGCTCGGAAACAACTCGATATAGGTATAGGACATAAAAAATTCGTCTTAAATTTTGTTCAGAATTCAAACCTGTAAAAAGATTCAGGGTGCTGCATTTAAATAAACAATTTTTTGTTAATTTTTTTCAGATAATCAATGGTTTTTTTAGTAAAATCTTTAAACTTATCAGAACGATCTCGTGTTTCGTGTATAAAATGTCTACGAATAACTGAAACATAAGGTCAGTTCAAAGATATTTGGATAACATTGTACTGTCTCACTACGATAATTAATATCTTTTTACTAAAATTTCAAAAAAGAAACAGCAGAAGTGTCCCAAAATATATGAGAACCCAGAGACATTTAGAAATATAAACAATTTTGGTCATCTCTTCTAAAACCGCAACTCTATTAAAAGACACTAATTTGTAATATTTACACATAAAGGCATAGTTAAAGAAGCATTCAAAATGACCTAACGCCATTTTAATTATATTGTTTATTTCGTCTATATTCAATAAATTGACATTCTGTATGTCGGTATTGGTATTATTCTAAGGTGCAAGTAGAACAAGCTAAAACGAATTCCTTTTATGAGTAAAAATCTTTATGTACTGGTTTTGCTGTCGATTACCTCCAACACTACATTGTTACGATGTATATAGGTCAAAGTGTTTTAACCATTCCAAAATTGTATGAGAAAATTACTATTTCTATTGTATTCTAATTTCAAGGATTGTATAAGAAACGTATTGTAATTTATTATTACTACTAAAAATTAAAATCTTGCAGATAAATTAAAATTTTAAAATGATAGAAAGTATATTTCAATAAACTTGGCATTAACCATACGTATAAAATAAAAAAAAATATATTATTTTAGGAATCAGTAATTCGAAGAGCAACTTCACCCGCACTGAGAAAGGAAATTCTATTGACAATTACAAAAGAAAGCATCCAGAAAGTTGAATTATTCGAAAAATGCCCTGGACTAATATTAAACAAGATAAGAGCTAACTTGGTTTCGGGTATTTTTTTACCCGGCGATGTAATTATTAAATCGGGAGCAACAGGTGAGCATAAAATACTAACGTATGATTTATTCTATACGGAGAATTGCTAAAGTGCTTAACTTGCAAGTGTGTGCATAATTTTAGTACGTATATATCGTTAACTCGAAGTAAGTAATTAAATCTGCTAATATATTTTACGTAGTGTTCGACTTTAATTTTATATGTCAAAAACTAACAATTTGACTTGCAATTTATAATAATTCTTTATATTACGTTTAAAACCAGTATGCCAGTTTTCTGCTAAATCAGTAACCATTAGACAAATTTCAGTAAATTTAATAAAATCGGCAAGCCAAAAAAACTAGCACTAATGATGCGAAAATTTGATCCATGAAGGATTTTGAAATGGCTGAAAATGGCTGGAAAAACGTCTTCTTAAACCTTCAAAGTAGTGATTTACTAGGTCTTGCTATATTAAGACAGATCAAACTCACACTCGAAAACAATTTATTTATCAAAACAAATATCTCAAAAATAACATTTCTCTTTTGATTAAATATTTGATAAATTGGTCTATGCCGCGATTACAAAACTCATAACAAAATACACAGAAAAACTGTGCATGTGTGGCACGACTAATAGAAAATATTTAAAAGTAAAATACCTAAACTATAATACTAACAGCAAAATCGCAATAAATAAGTGTTAATACACGACATAAGTCACGCAGCAAGTAAACAAAATACTTAAAGAATAATGCAACGAAGCAGGGACCCGCACAGGCGCAAGGGAAAAAGAGAAAAGAGGCTAAGTGATATGAAAATACTTAAAAACAAATACTAGAATGACAAATGATAGAATGAATGCAGTTAGGCCAGCATAATATAATAATTTTTCTAAGCAAAGGAAAAAAAAGTACAAAATATTAATTTTCAAGATATTTGTGTTTCCAAAAGATATCATTTATAGATTTATTAAAATTTAATGGTGATAATTCTTTCACAATATTAGGTAAATTATTTTGCATTTGAACACAAACGCAAATGATTTTTGGAAATTTGCAGTTCTATGTTGAGGTATTCTGAAATGATTTATTTATCTAGTTAAATGATTATGATCGTAAGAACTAAAATATTTTCTAAGATATGGAAGTTCCCTACTTTTTAAAATTCTATATACAAATTAATACATATGATATTTTCTACAATTTTTCATTTTCAAAATACTATGAGACAAAGTTTCTGTCAACGAGTCACCGTAAACAACATCTCCATAGTCAAATAAAGATAAAACGAGGGTATCGCATAAATAGTATTTTAAGCGCATGTATGCTATTTTGAGCTTATTTTTTATATGGGTTTGAAAGGTCAACCCTACATCAAAATAAACGCCTACATTTTTTGCTACCTTGGCTATTTTTAAAGGTATATTATTAATATCTATATTAAAATTATTAAAGTCAATATCATTCTTATTTCTGTGATATCCAGACAAGAGAATGCAAGATTTGTTGGCATTTAATTTTAAATTATGGTCTGCTGCGTAAATATTTTATGTTTTTCTAAATCTACATTAAGCTGTGTTTGGTTCTTGGGTTTTCTTTTGAGAATGATATGTGTAACTGGGAATCGTTAGCATATTGCTGTATTTTTTAATATTCTACGATATTATTCATATCACCAACATACAAACAAAATAATACCGGTCCCAAAATAGACCTCTGAGGAAGCCCCAATCTCATTAAACGTTATAGGCAAATTAAAATCTACATTACTTTTAAATTTTTCGCATTATACCAAAAATCTTTGCCCTTTTTTGAGATACTAATTTAAAATAAGCTATGTTTTGTAAAAGTCCGAAGTTCTCTGCAATTTTGTAAATGTCCTTCCGTTTTTTGTTTTAAATAATTGCGATAAGCTTTGTCTCTTAGTTTCATTAACAACCCTATATTATTAGTAATCCATGGTGTGAAGGGCTTTTCTTAATTTTTTTCTGTGTTAGAGGGGCATGTTGTTTATTAAAAATAATATATTATCCTTAAACAATTTAATTTATCATTAACATTTTGGATATAATATATATGCAATGCATCTTGCTCCAAATTATAAATATTAATATAGGTATTATATATATATATATATATATATATATATATATATATATATATATATATATATATCTAACTTTTTAGGCAAGTTTAAATGGAGGATACTAAATTGTGATCGGATACTATTTCGCATGTATATTTAAACTAAAACTATCTTTAGAAATTAAATTACTACGTGTGATTATAACATCAATGAGACTAGAACTATTTGTAGAAAGGTTTCTTTGTGTTGGCATTTTAGTCAGCTCAGAGAAAATACAGTAAAAAAAACATCTTTTTTTACTTCCCTACTTAACTAATATTATTCCACTACTTAACTAATATTATTCCACTATATGAACCATATAGGAGAAGTATTGTATTCGAAAAAGTTGGGTTTTTATATTTTAAGAAAAATAATGTATGATATACGTACGAATGTGTATAAACTAAATTTGAGCGAAAAATGACTTAAGAACGGTCAAATCGATTCGTTATATTTTAATTCCTAAACGAATTCCTACAAACGAGAAAAATATATATTATATAATTAAGTATAATATTTAGGAGAAATCTGGAAAAATGCTCGGACCCGTCGATTTTAGCTTTCATTTAGTTATCGATGAAAATTTTGAGGTCAAATAATATTCCATAAGATCTTCAAAATATATAATTTATATATATATATATATATATATATATATATATATATATATATATATATATATATATAGGGTGAGCACATTTTTAAATTTTGAATAACTTTTTTATTTGTTAAAAATGTTTAATAAAATTTGAGGCAACATATTCTTAGATATGTAGTTATAGAAAAATATATAGACAATTAATGAGATTCAAATGTCTTTTTTTACAGAGTGAGCGGAAAATGTTCTTCAAAAAAAAGAACTCAATTTATAAATTGAGGAATTTCTGTAAATTTTCTCAAAAACCACAAATTAATGCTCTGGGGAGAGTCACGTGGTAAAAGAGCCTGTACTGTTTGAATATGATATGGATAGAACTGCTGATTGTGAAGAATCCTCCATACTGTTGGCTGAATAGTATTAAGAGCATTATGCGTACTGTATTGAGGGTTTTCTTCTACTAAACTGCTGGACATATTAGATACACCAGCGACATTTTTAGTTCCATTTTAAAATAAGATATCTCAGAAACTAACTTCTTAAACTATTATGGGTAATTAATTCCAGACCTTTTATTAGACAGAGTGGTTTTAAAAAAGAAAAAACGATGCAATTATTGCAAAATTTTATCTTAAGAGCTATCTTAAAATATATATACATAATGTTTTCTTTATTCATGGGGTGATTAGGCAAAATACTAAAAAAAACAATTTCGTACAATTTGCTTATCAACCCCTTATATAAAACAGAAAGATGTAATAAGTTTGATGCGTATGTTTTATGTCCAAAGCTTCATAACTCACCAATTTTGATCTGGTTTTCTTTTTTTCTATTTCAAAGTTGCTTTTGTAGAGAAGTTTCTTCGCTCAATTTGATAAAAAGTTTAGTGATTTCCGAGATATTAGACATTTTGTGACTATGCAACCCCGTGAAGATGATTGTGTTAATTTCTAAATTACTTTCTTAGATTCTACTGGGTATTAAATTTAGATTTTGATTGCGATATTTCGTCTTCGGGAACTTATCATATATCTCCTAGTTACATTGTGTAAATATGTATTTTTCTAATAGATCGGAGCGGGCTATTATTTTAATCGCATTTTCAAAATTGAAAAAAATTTAGCTCGAGAACGTGTTTTTCTACCATTGCATAGTAGTCATTTTCAGCCTGAAAAGTGTCGAAATACAGAACTCAGATTTTTTTACTCTACAAATCGTGTCAGCTTTTAGCAGAAAATTTGAGTCCTCGTTATAAGTACATTTTAAGATTTTGCAATGCTTCAATAGACAATTTTTTCAAAATCGCTGTACTTTTGCTTTTGCATACACGTCAGCTATACAACAGTCAGTTAACGTGATAATGTGCTAGTAAAAAAAGGAATAAAAAAGCCAAATATTGTTATAATTTATAAAATTCGAATTAAAAACATGCTTCAACATTCTAAATATTTAGTATTTGTTGACAAAGTATTTCATATAAGAGACATAACATCAACGAACATAACATGAACATGAAACATTGTAGGATCATAAGTATATATATATATATATATATATATATATATATATATATATATATATATATATATATATATATATATATATATATATATATATATATATATAGAAATTAATTTTTTAGTATGATATAAATATTTATAAATTATTTTCACTAGGTTATGAATTAATAATCGTAATATTTTGGTTGACTTTACTTTATATCGTAAACATATTATAGGTATTTAAAAAATTTTACCAAATGCTGTATTTTTCTTTCATCATATTATACATAAAGATTTTTTTTCTACTATACAGAGGGCCTAGGAAGATGAAAGGGCCCCCGAATCAGAAAAAAAAAAAATATCCCAAAGCGATTTTTTTTGTATATAAATACATTATTTATATTATATAGGGAAGCCATAGGGATATGAAACTGCGCACAAAAACCGACAATATATTTAAATACGTTTTTAAGCGGTTAGTCAAGTAAAAAAACGTGAATCCATTCAAATTTATATTATCACTAGGTATATAAAACATTTTTCATCTTTACCATACAAATTGGCCCTAGGGGATAAAAAAGTGAACTTTTTAATGGGATAGAATATCCCTAAAAACAAAAACAAAATTTAATTTTTTTTACGCTGTGAAAGACGTCTAATTTGTTAAATTGTTTATTTATAATTTTTTTCAACTACATAGGGCAATCCAAATGGCGTAAACCGGGTATCATTTTAAAATACTCTAAAGCGAGTTGCTTTGTTTAATGTGCATATTGTGTTGCTTGTAAATAATATTAAAATTTATTTAATTTATAGTTTGTTAATGTCTTAAAATGGGTGGTTTAGACTGGTCTTTTGATTATAATATTTTACACTAAATCATATTTTGTTTTCTATTACGAGATTATCAGATAAAACAAAGTTGTGCTTGATAAAAAATAGTGTGTAAAACCTCAAATTTCAAAATTAATTAAAAAAATAAATAAAAAAATGCTTAACAGACCTCAAGGACATTTTTTGTCTATTATAATCAAAGCACAGCCGTTAAGGTTGTGCTATATAAAAACAGTATGTAAAATTTCAAATTTGAAAATTAACTTAAAGTAATAAAAAAACTCACAAACTTAACGGACCTTGAGGACCTTTCTTTACTACTTAACTCTTATACTAATTTTTAGCACCCGACGTAGGGCAAAATACCCCTGGCTATTGCTGAAATGTGTCTTCAGAGGCGAGACCAGATTCACTCAAATAGCAGAAAATTGGTCTGGACAGCACCAAATGCAAGATACCTAAAAGAACACATGGCATCGTAAGAATCGTTGGGAGAGGTGGGATAACCCTTTGAGCAAGGATCATGTTTAACAGAAGAACTGAGCTATTTACTTCCAGACCGACGGCCAAAACCCTAGTTTAAATTGATGATATTGTCGTTCCAATAATGATACCTTATGTCAGGGAGTTTGGTGTGAACTTTTATCTAAATTGATGATAATGACAACGGTCGATCGCTGAGATGAAATTTTGCAATAGTTGCATCGTTTGTTAAAAGAACCCTGTTTATTAAAAAAAAAAGTCTGGTATTGTAAAAATCACGGGGCCAATGCCCAATGGCTTATTCTAGAAGAAATTGACTATAATATATTGGAAACTTGAACCAAAAATGTCGTGCACTTGATATGTCCAGTCATTTATATACAACTAAAAATTTCAATCCTAGTTATCATTTAATTTATATTATATTATAAATGGAAATTATTGGCATAATATAGTTATTTTCCTAACAAGTGCGCAAAGTGAAACTTAAAGCTTATCTAACTGCTTTTGCGTGCGGGAAAGAGACTTTGCGCAAGTATTAGGAACAATATTTCTTCTACCCGTGTAATAAATTTTACAAACTTTTTACCTATTTATATAGGTAGGTTCTAAGCGCGGGTAAAACAATATTTCTTATACGTCAGAATATTGCAAAAAACCTTAAATAAATTAGAAAAACTTTTTATTTTAACTCAGTACAGAAATAATATTACTTATTATTGTTAACAATATTAAAATTGGAAGTACAGTTTGTGGCATGCTGCAAATTTAAAGCTGAGTGCAAGTGGTATGTTTGTATGTTGTTAAGTCGTTCATATATCCCTCCACTACTGTTGATGATTCCCAGCCTCCTAAAGGCTTTATATCGGTAAGTCCTTTTCCGGAATCGGACAACAAAGTTGCAGAGGAGCGATGAAAACTATGCCCCTTATAGAGTATCTTCCCGAAACTGTTAATCCTGACACACTGTGTTGTGCACTTCCCTATTTTTACATTTATAAAAAAACGTTGACGCGTTGTTGTTGATGGTGGTCGTATGGCTGGATATTTTCTATAGAATAGTAGATACTTTTTATTGTTAATTTCTTCGGATATAAAAAAAAGAGCAGGAAGTGTAATTTTTTGAATCCTGAATTTAGACCACAATTCAATTTCCCTTGTCTTCATTGTCAACTGTTGTTAGTTCTGCTAATTCCTTTCTTCTGCAGGCGCCTGCAAGCCCAAAAATAGTCGCAACTTTCAACAAAAGATATATATCATCTGGCGCCTTATTCGTGAAATCCGATATGTTTTCTTTTGTAAGAATATTTGCTTTCTTTGGTTTCAAGCCAACATTTTGTTTTTTGATAAAAGCAGTTAATTTGTAGAATTCGCTTAAGTATATCTATATTTTCTTTAACTTTTAAAACGCTCTTAAGCATTGGGTATTTAGCCCACAAAGTATTTGGTCTAAATTCTTTGCTAAATTTAAGAAAACAAGCTAATAGTACCTGTTCTTTAACTGTTTTCACACCTTTTCCTTTGAACCATTTTCCGAACAAGTCGTACTGTTTTTCATACTTCTGTTTTGATTTCACTAGCAGTAGCTCCAAATTTGCTGATTCCGCGGCTTTTAGTACCTCTTCTGGTATTTCTTCATCCAAACTACCCATTTTAGGCAGAATTACTTTTTTTGAGCTTTTTTCAAATGATTGAATGTTTGTATTTTGGTTGATATAGCAAAAAGACTGAAATTGTCAAAATTGCAAGGTGGCAAAGAGAACCTATTATTGTCTTATTTGACACTGACAAGTAATGATACAGGTCGTTTAATTAGTTATCAAATTATGGTAATCTAATATAAAGTAAATTTGACTATATTCTCTACAAGTGTAACAAAAAACAGGATAAATCTTTATTTTTTGAATAATTTTTTATGCTGAAAATATTAAAATATCAAAGGGTCCTGTTTAAAGACGATAATTCTGCGCAATTAAAAGTGTGCTCAAATAGTTTCCGTGCGCAAAGTTCAATTTTGCGCAAGCAAATGAGTTCACAAAGTAGTCACTTCGCGTATGCTCGTAGAAAAAAGTTATTTTATGTGATGAAACAAAATACCTCTTCACTCATAAACTGCTTCTCATATCAAAAAAACACAAGTGGCCTTTAATGTTGTAAACAAACCAGTTATCTGTCAAAAAAAGTAAAAAACTTAATCTGTGGCGTAGCATAATCTTCACAAAAAATATTAGAAAAATAATCCCTATTTCTTGAATAAGTGTATTTAATGTTTTATAAAATAAGTATCATCGGGTATAAATTATATTCTTTTTTAGAACTTTTTTTAATAACCCCCCGAAGTTTTTAAAAGTACTTCTGATTTATTAGTTCTTATTATTAATTGTAGGCAGCTGCATGTTTTTTATCCTGGCAGGCACAGTGGTAGTAACAAGTCCTCAAGATAAAGAGTTGTGTTTTTTACGGGACGGTGCTCACTTTGGAGAGATCGCTTTAGTGATAAATATTGCAAGGGTAACTATATAATTTGTTTTATATTCATTTTAGTATAAAATGTTTAAACCAGCATTGCTTTAATTGAGTGCTATTATTGTATTGTATTTTTACTTGTTACGTTTTTATTAAGGCCTTCCAGTTCACTATGATTTATTATTAACCGTTCATAGTACCTAATAAGGTCAGGTAGTTTTAGTAGGTCGATACACCGGTCTTCAATTATTGAGGACATGTTATTATTTGATTGAAAATATGATCAAAAATGCTCAACGAAGCACATTTTTTTAAAACATCTCAAAACTGTTAACAGACGTACAAAAATATACAATATTTGCTCGATTACAAAACATTTTTTCAGAAATAGAACAATAATTTCTTTTTTTGTGGAAGTTTTAAAAGAGCTGTATAATGTATTTATGCTATAAATCCTCAAAAGTCTAAAATATAATTATTTCAATATGTTAAATATTTTAATACTTATGCGTAGTCCGAGCTAGTCTTAAATTAATAAATGTTTGTTGAACTCTGAAGACTATTTAATTTCATAATAAAACGTTTAGCGTCGCTTTTAAATCACTAAGAAATATTTTTATACAATTAGGTCAATAACAAAATTCAAATTATTTAAAGAACCAGCCGTAAAAATATGGCGGCTTAATAACACAAACCGTTATATAAAAATCATATTTTTTTTTTTGATAATGATGATTCATCTGAAGAAGAGGCACTTAATTAAAGTTGATAATCTTGTATAATGTTTAGTATATGAATGTATTGTAATGTATAATTATGTAAATTAAATAAAAAAAATCAATGGAAGATTTACTACCCATTTGTTAGCTACTCGTAAACAACAACTAAATAAAACAAATTAGTACTTAGGTTTAAGATTTTTAGGGAAGCAATACCTAGATGATTTTGCTAATAAAATTATTTTACTTGCCATTCTCAAAAGAAAACGAAACTTCGTATTCATAATCTGAGTTTGTCATCGTGAAGCGAACAAAAAACTGACAAGATTTTGTATTAGACTTTTTTTTATGAAATTACACATTTTTGAGTTGTGTGAGAAAATAGATTTGGGTTATTTTAAAAAAATCCCCTGTATATGAAAAGCTAAGAGAGCAGCAAAAATTTTGTTTGTACCATCTTTTGTTTTTAAAAAATAGCAGAGCACTGTGTAAACCACATTCCTCTATATTTATGGCTCCGCTCGTCACAAAACTCCCGAACGCATATTAGAAAACCGTTCTTTATACACGCTTTATACATAAATTATTGTACATTATTTATTTATTTATTATTATTAAAATAAATAATATTATTTATTATTTACATTGTTTAATTTGAGATATCTCTCTATTCAGAATGCCTGACTCTGAAATTGACAAATTGATAAAGTAAGGTCCAACTAAACCAATGAACAATTATAATTTTTTTTCTGAGGACAGTGGTCGAAAATTTAGGGCAAATTACTATAGAATAATGGAGAGCAAATTGTTAGAGACTGGCTAGTGTGCTCGAATTCAAGAAACAGTGTATTTTACTGCAAAACGTTCAGTTGTGTTATCAGTTCCCTATGAAAAGACGATTTTGAAAGATGTAAGCATCTTAATAACACTATAGCAGACCATGAAATTTCCAAAAATCATATCTCAACTTAAAAATGGTGGTTAGAATTTAATCAAAGTTTAGAGTGTGGTAAAACTATAGTGCGATTGCTCAAAAAAAATTTAATGCTGAAACAAACATTGGTATCAGGTGCTTTTAAGAATTGTGGCAACGTTTAAAATGCTTGGTAAAAGTTGTATTGCTTTTCAAGGTACAAACGATAAGTTGTATGAGCATAATAAGGGCTTATTAAAAACAATTGAGCTGTTCTAAAGAGGAAACTAAAGCTTACTATCTCGAGAAAAATATACAAAACGAAATAATACCCCCCTGTGTTAGTGTAAAAATTCGTTTTATTAATAAAACTAAAAAAATAAACTAGATTTGTTCCATAATTTTAGATTGCACTCCTAACATTAGTAAGTACAAGCAAATAACTCCTGTAATTGGATATGTTTCAATCAATAAATCCAATGAGGTTGAATGAAAAATTAATAAAAGGTCTCTAAGCTTTCTTCCAGTTGAAAGGTCTACAGGAGAACAAATGTTTCAAATTATAATAAAACATCTTAATAGCACGAGTTAAAATTTGCAAAATATTATATGGCGGGGATATGACAACGGGTCCATTATGAAAGGCGATAAAGCAGGAGTACAATCTAGAATTAAATTTGGGAGTATTTATTCTACGTTCCGTGCAGTAGCCACTCTCTCAATCTAGTGGTTAATGATATAGCAAAAGCATACTTGGAAGTCCCTAATTTCTTCAATAAATTATTAAATTGCATTAATTCAATTAGTGAGGTGATGCAAACAAAAAATTTTGATATAGCATCTGGTCTTGATCTTTTGCAAACCTACAAAAACTTCTTTAAGAATTTTCGATGGGATAAATCATTCAACGAAATTATTATTGACATGGCTGACGAAATTGACGTTAAAGCTAATTTTGAATCAACAGTACCACGACAACGCGTAAGAAAAAAAAACAACTTCTCATACGAAGTAGATGAACCGATGGAATATCCGAAACAAAAATTTAAGATTGATTTTTTTTATTTTTCCATTGGTCAAACATTAAATACATTAGATGGTGTAATCAACTTAGTCACCACAGCGACTTTTTCAATTCCTAATATAATATATCATATCCGATTAAAAAACCATGCCTAAAGAAACACTATTAAAACAATGGAAGGATTTGGAAAATAAATATATACTAATGGTGATTGTGTTAACATAAATGGAGTGGAATTAACAGAGGATATTTCTGCCATATCGGCGCTTTTGAGCAAAAATGAAAGTCCAAGCAATGTACTAAAGTGAATAACTATAGTAAATTTTGCCCCTGACCTTAGTGTAGCTATAGAAATATTGCTAACTAAAGTAATAACTGTAGCAAGTGGAAAAGGAAGTTTTTTTAAGTTAAAGTTAATTAAGAATATTTTATGTTCTACTTCCACGCAAAAACGTCTTAATGGCTTGGCTACTTTGGCGATTGAGCATGAAATTTGCGATCAAATGGAATTAGAAGAAGTAATAAAAAAACGATATTCCCTGTAATTTTTGTAGTAGTAGTAATAATAGTAGTTTATATTGCTTTTGTTTGGTTGATACTGTTGATAAAATATGAATGAATGTTTTGTTGTTTTTTAAAGTTCACTTTGAAGATTTTTATTATTACCCGAAGAATATTTTGTAGTAAATCTATCTCAAATATTAATTTTTGTTTTATATAAATATGCGTTTATTTTTAACTCCATAAATGCAATTAAAATAAGATGTATGTTATTGAATCACTGGCCGACAAGATTTTTCTAACAGAGGCCAGCTCATTTTCGCAATGGAAATACCCTCCCAATAATAAAAAAATATTCGGAAAGCTCTAATACGTACCATTTTTTAATAGCCTAATTAGAACTTTTTATATTGGCAGGTAAACAATTTTATTGTGGGGCGGCTAAAATGGATCTATTTTACAATGGAAAAATTACCTAAACTGGGTTGTTTACAACATTAGACATAAAATAAACGTTAAACATCACTCTTCTGTTGAGTTTCGAATTGAGTGGTTCTCTGTGCATCGATAACCAAGTGTATGTGGAGACGAGAATGTCGAGTCAAACGCGCCGAAGTTGCAAAATTTCTCCTGACAAATTTTGTTATATTTGTGGGGAATTTCTGGTGAAATCACAAGCCAGGCCATTTTCCGAAAATGTAAAAAAGCCTACTTTAAATATTTTGGTGTGTTAATTGGGGATCAAGAGAAGCGGTGGGCTCCCCATGTGTGCTGTGTTAGTTGTAGTGTACCATTATCATCAAACCCACCAATAATTCTGACCATTGTTATTTTTGCCTGACAAAGAATGAAGGTTATTCCAAAAAGGGAAAGCACAATATAGAATATTCAAATTTGCAAGGCAGCTCAGAAGAACAGTGCACCGATCCCACTTTTACCACAGGTCTCAGTTCCGGCGAGCCACATTGATTGTTCAAAGTGAATTAAATGATTTAGTACGTGATTTGGAGTTATCCAAGCAACAGTCAGAACTTCTAGGTTCCCGTCTTCAGGAATGGAACCTATTGGCCAAAGAAACAAAAATTACGAATTTCAGAAAAAGAAATGCTATGTTTTCTGAATTCTACATTATGGAAAATTCGTTGTACGCCTGTACTGATATAGACAGTTTAACGCAGGAACTTGATATTGAACATTCTCCCCGTGAGTGGCGCTTATTCATAGACTCATCTAAATATAGCTTAAAAGCTGTGTTATTGCATAATGGAAATTTAAAACCCTCTATACCAGTTGCCCATTCAGTTGCAATGAAAGAAAATTATGAAAATATGCGCACGATTTTGAATAAAATAAACTACATACAATAGGTATAAATTTTTAGGCAACAATATGCATGAAAATTATGAACAATTAGTTAATGAACTCTTAGATGCCTATAAAGCGCTTGGTGCCAAAATGTCATTAAAAATTCACTTCCTCCATTCCCATCTATTCCTAAAAATTTGGGAGCTGTGTGAAAGGTTTCACCAAGATATCAGAACAATAGAAATTCGGTACCAAGGACGATGGGATCCAGTCATGATGAGTGACTACTGTTGGTTTTTGAAGAGAGAAGATAGGACACCTCATAAACGAAAAAAATAAAGTTTAATTAGTGTTTTAAGTTAATATTGTTCTCGTTTGCTTTTCTCTTAGATGTATGGTATGTTTAATAGGCGTCAATAGTCAATAAACAGGGTTAAGAATTTTCTGAAATAATTTTTTCTATGGATATTAAGTATCGTAACATTCGATATGGTTCTACAACTCTAACAAAAAAACCCTACGTGCTACAACTTTCTATTTATCTTTTCGTATTTGGATAGGTCCATTCTATTAGATTATGCTATTCTGATTTGTGTTACAACAAAAAAAATTTTTTTTGTCGGCTAGTGTAATGGTATGAGGAGTCACAGATCGTAGCGTCACCAAAATTGAGATTTAGTAACGGTTAAACACATTTTTACCTTTTATTTTTTGCTGAGAGGCTTTAAAGATGACCCAATAAACTGATGAAACTGCTAATTGACTCCAATAAATCATTTTTTCTGAGATAACAAGTTTTGGGTTTATTTCTCAGAGATTAGTGATGATGTGACTAATCTTATTACAAGTAAAGTTTAACAAATAATTTTTATGATAGAGGGGCATATTTTGTAGTACCAAGATACTGAATGATTTATCAAAAATAACCTTTAATAGTGAAATACAAATTAAGTATTTTCACTAAATATTTGAAACAGTGTTTGCTGTTAATTATGTGTAAATCAAATATATTGTTACTATAAAAACCTCGATAAATTAAAAGGTTTGCATTAACCCAGTTTTTTTACAGGTGTTAATAGTATTTTGCAAACAATCGAAATTTCAAGAAATTTTACCACATTTTATAAACATATTCTGTTTTAGGTTGCAAATGTTATAGCAGTGACGCCTTGTGAACTCTTTAAACTAGACCGTCTTCATTTTTGGGAAGTCATAAAAAATTATCCACAAGTGTGGGACGAAATTAGAAATATGGCTACCGAACGTATTGCAAAAACTAGCAGATCGATTGATGACGCTTCGATTCATAACAAGGTAAGACTGACATTTTCAGCACCAAGCAATATTATTGTTTGGATTATATAGTTAGCTTCATAATATATATATATATATATATATATATATATATATATATATATATATATATATATATATATATATATATATATATATATATATATATATATATATATATATATATATATATATATATATATATATATATATATATATATATATATATATATATATATATACTCATTTTGTCACTGACTTGTCAATCTGACTTTTAAGTGACATGGCTCAAAGATTTTTGTAACTGCTGGTATTTATATGTTTATCCTCTTTTTTCATATGAAAATATCAAAAGTCTATCTAATTCATCTTCCGGATTTTTTGAGGAGGATATGATTATACATAATAAAAGAAAAACAAACTTAAAGAGTTTGTCGTTGATAAATCGTATGACCCGCACGATAACACTGCTTTTGACTATAGTAGCGTTTTTCCAATTGCCTAGGAAAAGTCTGCAGTGGCGGTGGGGAATACTATGGTGTTCCAGTGAGACGTGAGGTCTCCTATTGTTACCTTCAATTAGTTTTTAATTTGTTAAAGCCGCTATTCTGTAGATTTTTAGTTTTTTACCTGAAACTTAACTTGCTTAATATTAGGAAGACTTGTTTTCGCTTATAACTTTACACGTTGCACTATTTGGTACTTTCGGTAATAGCCAATACAATGGCCGGGGAGTCGGCCGATGTATTTTAACGGACATATACGGTTGGCCTATTTAAGAATAAAATATAGATATAGATATATATGCCTTTCAATACTATTAAATAAACGAAAATACATTCTAGGTTCTGGTATAAAATAGCTTACATTATCAGGCAACATGCACTGTACATCCACGACTTTTAGACAAAGTCTTCCGTCAATGCACACCGATTCTATATGGACAGTGTCGGGTATTTACGGTAAAATTCTCATTTTAAACTAGGTATTTTTCCTCCATGTGGGAGACCAATAATCGTATTTAGTTGGCAATGCACGCATTACGTCTCACTTTTTATTCTGATTGCTATAACAAGTTTTACTTAATAATATCTTCTTTGCAGACCAAATAGTGGCTTCTTAACATTTACAGCAAACTGCTTGTACATCGTGAAATACGCCCAGAGTAACATTCGTTGCGCAGCATTGTATAATGTTATACATTTTTAATGGCATATAATTTAAACGCGATTTTTGTATTAACCCAGCACCAAACAGCCGATTTTGTTGAGATGCAGCCTAGCGACATGTCGTGTAACAACTTAAGGCATGAGAAGATAGAAATGTTGCTAGACTTTGTGTACTATTCCTTACTAGATTTTAAAAATTCTTTTTGGCCCATTTTAACAGAAGCGAACAAACATATAGTGCTAATTTTTTTTTAACACTTTGTCATAAGTTGTTTTGGATTAATTGACTGTAACTTTTGAAAATGGTCAGTAACCGAGACGTGTAATTTCGTTTAACTAAATTAATTTTGTAGCTCTGAGCTCTTTCAGTATTTTTAATTATATTTAACCTTAACTCTGAAGAAAAAATTAAAAACGAAATACATTTGTCTATTATCTATCTACTTCATTAACCAACTGTTTAAAAGTCATATAAATAATTGTACCAAATAAACACTATTTTGGTCAACATCTTCATAAGCCTGCTGTACTGCCCTCATAGGCCAACTTATCCTAAATGTAAACAGTAGTTTTCAGATATGATTCATTTTAGTGGTTTCTACGCACTTTTTTTGAAAGGACAAAGGCATATAAATTTCTATTCACACCTCGGTGGCTCAGTGGTAAGAGAGCTGGCTTCCACCCGGAAGGCGCGGGTTCGACTCTTGGCATAGCCGGCACTTTTTAAATAAAGAGTGCTCGATATGCCTGGTCCGGTACCTTCTCGAGGTGCCTTTAGTCGTTGGGATAATAAAATAATGACTCTGTTCGTAGACTTGGGGTCGACTGCGAACAGTAAACAGGGCCTCTTACTCAACACGACACGACACAACTGCGTAGAAGGCAACGGGAAACCACTACGTAGAACACATTCCCTAGTATAATGGTCTAATGTAGTGCATTCAAGAAACCATATACATCTTGATATAAGATAGGTTTCAAGGCACTTACTGACCATCGCCAACGCCCGAATATGGGTACGGCACTTGAAGAAGAAGAAGAAGATTTAGTTTTTATGGCTGGTTGTAATTTGTTTTAATATTGTCGCCAATTATTTCTTGTTCTTTAGACCTGAAATATATTATATAAGATTTTCCGTGTTTCTTTAATAAACACCTTTTTTTAATTATTGCATTATTCCTTATTAAAGGAAGAATTGGATAGTTTTAAAATTTGCCAAACTCTACAAATAATGACTACAAGGAAATCTTGATAAAGTTGTTTAGGAAAATTATACAGTAAAAAACTATCTTGATATTTTATTTATAGTGTTTAAAAGTCTTAATTTTTGTAAGCCCTGCTGGCGATGATGATATAATACATACGATAATTTTTGGGTTTGCACGATCTTAACGGCCAATTTACATCCTGTATAAATAAGGGCACCCTTTAGGTCAAAGCTTACCTTTATAGACCACAAATATTCAAAAATTATAGTTCTGTATTTGAGCGTAACACGAGTTCCTCATTCTTCTTCAAAGAAATTAAGCCCGATGCCCGGTAACGTCAATACGCAGACTGGACCAGATATTAAATTCATGAATTTCTGGAGGATTTTTGCCATCACAAATCTTTTAGTATTGTAGTTATAAGCAAATAAAAAGTAATCATTTATATTTTTTAAAACACCAAATTTTAAAACCTATGTTGTATGATTGCTATCATGTAATATCTGAATATCTGAACAATGTACAAGTCGCACAATCGTGCCTATCAAGCAGTACCAGGGACGGCGAAGTGCTGAGTAGCTGCAGAACCACAAAAATATTAAGTATAATGAGATATATAATGATATTCTGTAAATAATCAAAAATCGAAAAAAAAAGAAAAGGATTGTATCTTTAGATAGCGATCGAATTATATCATAATAGCCGGGACTCACTTCGTTTTAATCGAGATTGTCGACCAACTAAATAGACCGTGTTCCTCGGAGCGACTTAGCATGTTCCTAAATTGGACCCCTGGAATACGAACTCTGAACTTAGTCGTGCACTATTTGAGAGGCAGATTTTAACAAAACCCTGGGCTACTGGGGAAATTTTAAAGGCAAATAACATCACTTATTGAGGAGCTGCATTTGCGACAGTTCGGCCATATAATAAACGTTCTATGATCTTTCCTTCGAGCATTGAACTATATTCGAAGCTTTTTCCAGAGTTAGCTAAGTTTGTATTGTATTTATAGTCTGTGGTACTTTAGTTTAAGTTTTTGAAAAAAAGAAAAAATACATAAGATAGATTTAGTTTATAATTTAGTATACCTTAAGAGTTTTTTCAAATACACGTATGAGAAAAAGCTTCATTTAAAAAATAACGGTAGACCCTCACCAGACATTTTTATTAAAATAGCCGGTGTCAGTAGAGGCAAAACGTATTAGCGTCAGTTCAACAGAGGTATTTACTCCCGAAACGATTGAATTTGTGGCTACAATAAAAAAAAATTTTTTACTCTCCATGGGTTAGTTTGACATCTTCATAATTGTATGGAGTAGCATTGTTAGAGACACCTAATATCAGAGGATGATTAGATTCAGCGTATTAGAGTAATGTACAAAAGTACAATGACAACGTAACAAATCACAGGTACGTTATCAAAAATTATTGATTTTGCAGAGCTTGTTTAAAGGATGTTCTAAAAAGATACAAAATGATCTTTGGAACTGCATGCTAGAGGTTTGTGGCGAGGAACTTACTAAAGAAATCAGTGACACGTCTTACCTAGTAATCATTATTGATGAAACCACGTGGTCGAAATTCCAACTAGTGACAATTTTTAGATATACGCGCAATGGAAAACCAATTAAATATTTTTGGAAATATTTAGTATCTGGCAAGTGTGGTTCCGAATCTCTTAGTGCAAATATTTGAAGTGTTATGGATCCTCTATCTGAAAATCCACCATCTAAATTAATTTCGCGGAGCTACGATGCACCCGCGGTTATCAGCAGCTAACATGGTTGGAGTTCATGCAAAAATCAAGGAAGCATATCAATTTGTATATTTTGTACAATTGATATGCACGACAATTAAACCTATGGCCAATCAGTATAGCAAAAAAAAAGTAATTTCTTACCAAAAAAGTTATCACACTCAAGATAGTGCATAGTAATATTTCATTTTTTTTTCACTCGCAGCTATCATTTGTTTATTTGTTATGAACAATTTAATGTAAAAAAATCGCCTTTTCTTTCGTTTTTGGCTTACAAAATCGAAACTTATGAGGCAATCTTAATGGTTATATGGTTACCCGAGTTGATTTGATCATTAGAACAAGAGAATTAACTGAAAAACCGAAAAAAATTAGGCTTTTTTTCGAAAATCCGTACCTCCGTTATTTCTCAAGTTGCAAAAACCCTTTACAAAATAATAGTTATTGGTATGTACTTTATGCGTACCAGAACCAAGCGCTGTGGGATTATTAGTTTTTGCACACCTGCGATTTAAATTTTGTAATACACTGGCTTTCAGCGTTTCTGGATGCGTCGTGGATGATCCAATTTGTACTCTATGAAGTCATATAGAACGTAGAAGTATCATACTACAAAACGTATATTCTTATTTCGCGCTAAAATTATGTGAAATACGAGAAAAAATGCTTCCAAACCTGATTAAAAACGGCTAAGCGTGTAAAAGTAGCCGAGTAGTATGGTAGGCAGCCGAGGGGCGAGAGACGCTCCGAACCCAAAGTATTAAGAATAATACGTTGCACGCTGAGCGTCTCTATTATTACGGTTTCCATGGTGCGTTCCCCCTCTACTTAGCTACTTTCCCGAGGCCGGCCGTTTCTGCTCAGGTTTGGAAGCATTTTTCGCGTATTTCACATAATTTTAGCGCGAAATGAGAATATAAATTTTCTAGTGTGATATCTCTACTTTAGATTTCGATTAATCCCACCCTTTGGTACGCATAAAATACACATCAATAACTATCATTTCACAGAGAGCGTTCACTACAACTTTAGAGATAAGATAGATTTTTCGAAAAACCTAATTTTTCGGATTTTTACGGTGTTTTCTCCAGTTATAATGATCTGGTAAAAATTGCTTCATTAGTTTCGTGCATTTTTCGGAAACTTAGAAGAAATTCATGCATTTTTTGTAATTCTGCGTAACGCATCGAAAAACATCCTAAGTAGCTACAGCTCGTTGAAATTTTAACATACCTACTATTACTGTAGTGGCTGCAGAAGAGAAGTGTAGTGTTCAAAAATAGAAAAACTACCATAGAATGTATGGAAGAAAATGAAGAACTTCTCACCCTTGCAACCATTTGTAATGTAGCTACCACTATTCGTCGAAAGATTCGGTTTTTGCTTTTTGATTACCTTTGTTTATCATGTTATGCTTAATATTGATATTTTGTTTGATCAACTACAAATGGGAAAGTCTGATCCAACACAAGTAAAAATTGCAATTGATAATTTGGAATGTGTATTGTAAACATAAGGGACACAATTTATGATTGTCAATGAAGCTTTAAATGTATCCAATGACAAACAGGAAAGTAAAAGAAAACTTTGATCATCGTGTTGCTGCTTTGGAAGTTTGTGATATAATGATGAATTCCGCAAAAGTGGAATGTGTATTATAAATATTAGGAACACAATTTATATAAATGACAAGTTACCACTTCTAAAATTTTTGATACAAATTAATTTAGAAGAGGAATTAAAAACTACTATAGATTATTATAACAACCCCTATGTCAAAATCAGAGGCGGAACGGTATTTTTCCGCCCTAAAACGTATTAAGATCTTTTTCTGGAATTCAATGTCTCAACATCGTTCATGTCGCAAATTATGAATTCTAACGAGCGAATTTTAGAAAAACTTGCTCCAAGAAGTAAGAACAGTATTGACTTAATATTTAAAAAATAAAGTAATTTTAAAATATGACCTGTTTAATAATTTATACAAATTTTTAAAACCGTAACCTAGTTTTTATATAAAAGTTTTTAATATTTAAAGAAGATTATCATTTTTCCGTAAATAACACCAGGCTACTTAAAACTATTGAAATAAAGAACACCTGTATGATTTTATCAGCAACCGCTCCTGAGCAGTACATATATGATATTATATCTCATAACTTTTTAAACAACAGAATATGAAAGAGAAACATTTTTTTTTCTCTTACACTTTTTATTTTGCACCGAAACTAAATGCCCAAAAGGTCTATTTTCATTTATTCATAGCCATATACAATAATTTTAGGTACGAGATTAACGCAAATAAGTTTGAAATTTTATGGAAAGTTTACAAACGTAGAAATATATGAGGTATTTTATTTGCATGATAGAATTTTTTATTATATATATTTTATACTCTAAACATATTGAAACACAAAAAAATATTTTGAAATCCTCTATGTATATATCTATATATATATATATATATATATATATATATATATATATATATATATATATATATATATATATATATATATATATATATATATATATATATATATATATATATATATATATATATATATATATATATATATATATATATATATATATATATATATATATATATACATTACATAAAAGAGGTACCCTAGTTTAAAACATCTAAGTTGAGCCATTATCGAGATAACACAATAATAATTAATCGTGTTAATCATTCGCGTAAAATGGAACGGATTTTTTATTAATTAAATTCGGAACGAAAACCTCTACTAAAATTGTGAACCTCTTCTTATTTTCATGTAAAATATACTGAGGGTTGAAGTAATTTTTAGTAAATAATCAATAGGGGTAGTTTTGAGGGTGGTAACTAAATTTTTATTTATTCTCAACATTCCCAACCAACTCTATAAGTTCATTACAGGGAATTCTAACAATACTAATATTATAACAAACTAACAATTAAGAATAATATTAAGTAACAAAATAAATATTAATTAAAGAACAAAATAAATAATATTAACACAGTCAAAAATTTTTTTTCTATAAATCACGTTTCGATAAAAAATGTTTGTTTTACTTCCTTTTTAAATTTTATTAAAATTTTTATTCTGCTTAAATGTGTTGGTATATAATTATAATATATTAATATACCACTATATAATAAAGGCTTTTTGCAAAATTGCTTCGAATATCAGTTGTATTTAATAAATCTGTTTGTCGTGTGTCATGATTATGTATAGTATGTCTTTTTCCTAAATCTATATTGGATAATTTATCTTTGGTAAGTATTGAATGAATGAAAATACATGTTTTTAACTTATAAATATGGTTAGTATCTAAATAGCCAAATTTTGTATATAAATTTATTGTTGGTTCTGGGAAAGGAAGTTTATGTATACATTTAATAATTTTATTTTGTAAACAAAATAAAGGTTTCAGTGTTTTTAAATTAGCAGATTCTGAAATCAAATATTGCAATTTTGAATATATTAATGCAAAATAAATATTTTTCATAAATTTTAATGGCATATCACAACGGATTTTATATAGAATTTAAAGTTAGTTTATGAGATTGTAGCCAATTGGATATAATTGTTAAATCTTCTGCAATGTAGTATCTAATTTGAAAAATTATTTCCAATATATAAAAATAGTTTTATAGTTCCAATAAGTTTTAATTGTGAAATTGAATTTATGTATATTAAAAATAAAATAGGTCCTAATATTAAACCCTGAGATACACCACATGATATTTCTTTCCTTGAACTAATATTATTTCCAATTTGGACATTATGCTGCCTACCATTTAAGTAATTTTGAAACCAATAATAGATATTTCCTCGAATTCCAATATTGTATAATTTTTTAATAAAATATTATGATTAATTGTGTCAAAAGCTTTGCATAAGTCTAAGGATAAGATACAACATTTTTTATTTTGATCAATTTTTAACTGAATATCAGTAATAATATCAATAACTGCAGTCTCTGTATCCCTAGACCTTCGAAACCCATATTGACCACTGAATAGTAAATTTTTAATTTCTAAATAATTTGATAATTTATTGTGCGTAATGCAATTTTTCTAGAATTTTTGATAGAACTGGTAATACAGATATCGGTCTATAATTATTTGGATTAATATTATTTCCTCCTTTATATATTTATTTATAAACTCTAGATATTTTCATTTTTTAGGAACAATACCTGTTTTAAAAGATAAATGAACTAGATGTTTTAAAATTAGAATTAGTTGAATTTTGACTGTTTTAATAATTTTTATAGAAATATTATCATGACCACTAGATTTTCTTGGATTCAGGTTATCAATAATTTCTTCTATAGCCACATTAGCTATGCCCTCTTCATCCATAAACATTCAATTTTCCTGCATTGACTCTGCTTCAAATTCGTAGTCTTTTAATTTTTTACATAAATTTTGTACAATTTTGATAAAATGGTTATTCATTTCTTCACAAATTTCATTTCCTTATGTTATTTTTTGTTCGTCAATTAAAAGATATTCAATATTATTTTGTTTTGCTTGTTTCTTGTGAGTGTTTGTTAATAGATAATTAATATTTTTCCATATACTTTTCTGGTCAAAAGAATTAAATTGTTCTTTAAAAAAAAATTGTTTCATTAACCTATTCATTTTCTTTACATATTTATTGTATTCGGTATAAATTTGTGCATGGTGTAAGTTTTCCGGAATTTTTTCTAACTCTGGAGTAAACCAAGGTTTTGTATCTTTTCTTGTGCTTAAGATTACTTTATGAGACCAGGATTTAAAAACATTTTTCAAATTATCATACAAATCATCTGCATTTTTTATTGAATTTTTAATCGTGTCTAAATTTCTTAACTTGGTCTTCAATTGTTCTACCTCACTTTACATATATATATATATATATATATATATATATATATATATATATATATGTTCGAATTTATTAGAAACTTCTTTTTCTTCTAGAGCAATGTCAATAACTTGAATAACATGATCACTTAGTGGACTGGGAATTAATTTTAAATTTATATTATCTTCCAGATTAGTTATAATGTGATCTATTAAACTGTAAGTTTTACCCACTTGACGTGTTGGGTTATTCAAGTTACAATAATTTAAAATTATTTGTTGAAAATATCTCAAAAAGTTTAGTTGTAATGTTATTTTTTTGAAAAATGTTAATATTCATATCTCCACATAAACAAACACTGCACGCAATTTCATTAAAATGTTGAAGTTTTTCTTCCAAGTATTCTAAGAATGTGTCATTTTTTACAACTGGGGGCTTGTAAAAACCGCAATTAATAATATTCAATATACTTAGTTTCAAAGAAATATATGAATATAATTGTTGTGTCTTCTCGATTACATCAAATTTTAACTTTTCGCTAATAAACATGGCTACTCCACCACCCCTCTTTTCTCTTGATGGAAAAACTGAATTGTAATTTCTAAAATTGTAATACTTTTCTTCGTATTTCTTTATCCAAGTTTCTGATATAACAACTACATCTGCCTTTTCTGCGTTGATTAATATTTCATTATCATCCATTTTATTTTTCATTGATCGTGTATTCATATATAATACTTTCATACTTTTATTGAAGAAGATAATTTATTTTTTCTTTTTCTTTCCAATAAGAATGGATTCCAGAGCAGAACGAGCATATTTTTTTTGTACATTATTTTAGCTTGTGTCCATATTCGCAGCATTGAAAACAAAAAATAACGTCCAAATATCCCTTAATTTTGCAGTAGTCCCATCCCAGAGAAATTTTCTTACTTACCAACTTTTGAAATGTCCTGCCACTTGTTTTTAAATATATTACGAATTTTTTCGAGTAGTTAGATTTTCTTCTTCCTATAATATGTAATTTATCATCATTATCCAAATGTTGAGTAGCTATAAGTTCCTCTTTTAATTCTTGGTCACTATAGTCTTTTCGGCTTCCAATTATGACTAATTTTGGTGGCTTTAATTTCGAAATTTGTACAGTATAATTTTCACCCAATGTTTTTTCACTTAATAATTTTAGTTTTCCACTTTCTTGTTCTGAATTTGTCTTAATAATTATACCTCCGTTTTTAATAACTTCTACTTTTTTTATAGATATATTCGCAACTGATGGGTTTGTTTTCTTCTCAATATATTGTTTAGTTATTTTGCTACTTTGTTTGTTTTTCGGTTTAATAATTACTACTGGTATATTTTTATTTGTATTTGTTGTATGTGTTGATTTTTTTTATGATAGAACATCAGAATAAGACGTACCTTGGCTTGATAAATTATTATTGCTCAATTGTTTCAATAGTAACTCAATTTTTTTTTCAAATCATTCAATTTCTTTAATATATTATCGCTTTTTATACCTTCTAATTTTTTCAGTTTTTCTTTTTTTTTTAAGTCACCATTTTCTTTTTCACTATTGTCTTTTTCTTTAGAACATTTTTCACATGTCCATTCAGTTCCTATTTTTTTCAAGTCGCATGCTTCCTGTTTTGATAATTTTGCACATGATAGGCAGTATCAATGATTGCATTTTGCACATCCAACTGAATATGTTTTTTTGTTAAATTTGTAAGAACGTCTTGTACAATTTTTATCACGTTCATTTTTACTAAAATTTAAATATTTATTATTTGATGGTCCTGCTTCTAAAGTGTCTTGAGTAGTTACTGAAAATTATTTTAAATATTCTTGGGGGACTTTTCGGGTAGATAAATGCTTCTATCACTTTCATCTAAATTTTGGGTAACATTACTGTCATTTTCATCTAATTGTTGGTTAGCATTTGTCGTTGTCAATTTTTTCAATCTTTCACTTCTCATTATATTTCCATTAAGCTGTTCTTCAGTTTTGCCCTTTTTGTCCCAGATATCTTACAATTTTCCGAATAGTTTAGTGCCTTTTATATATTATTTGCTTTTGATATTTTACGTATAAACTATATTTTAACTTTGACAATATTCATGACATGCCATTACAAATACCAACTCTACCCAACTTAGTACTTTATATAAATAAATACTTTACAACCCTACACTTTTTCTTATTGGAAAAGATTGAGTAATTTAACGTAAAATGAATTCCTCCCTGTGTGAAACCTATAAAATGAGCAAAGATTCTTATGTATGTTTTTATTTTCGATGGAGTTAAAATAAGCAAATACAACTAAACAATTTTAAACAAAGGCTAAAAAAGAATGCATATCCCATGCACATCTTGTTTTATTTTTTAAAAACAGATAAACAAATAATTTTATTTTTACTGATAATAATGCAATGAATACAATGAATCCCCTATGAACATATCAGTGTATCTCGAGACTTCCCTAATGACCACAGCAATTTCAGTTCTTTTACGAAACAATTAAATATTGAAATGGACGGACATGCGTCTTGTGTATGGTATGGCCCAAGGAATAGTAGAAGACCGTTTGATTGACCCATTCGTGCTGCCACCTAATTTAAACGGATATGTAACTTCCTTCGCAACATCTATCTGACCCTTTAGAAAATGTTCCATGGCCACCTCGCTCCCCAGCCTTAACAACTTTGGATTTTTTTCTCTGGGTGCCACATAAAGAGCCGAGTTTATTCTACTAAAGTGCGAGTATATTTTTGTACTAACAATAATAAAATTGTAAAGGCTTATTGCTAAAAAAGGAAAAAAAAAACAAATATATATTTAGGGTTGTAAAATTATTACCCCGTCAAAAGTATCCTTTACGATTTTAAAATCAAAAGTATTTTCGCATCAGCGTTTTTCAATTGATAAATAACAAGTGTGCAAAATTTTACTAGAGTTGTGTTTTTAGTCTGATTTTATATTAAAATAATTTTTAATTCCTTGATTTAAAATGAATGCATTAACACGATTAAACTGGATTATCTCAATAACGGCTCAACTTATTTTAAACAAGGCTACCTCTTTATGTAAAAATGTCCAGCGTTCTTCAATATGTTTTTTCAAATTGTAAGAAAATTTTAGGATTGTGAAGTAATTACTAAAATTAACCCCCCTCCCCCTCAAAACTACCACTTACGATTATTTAACTAAGATTTTTTACTTTTACACTAGGTTATTTAACGTAATACGTTAAAGCGTTGCACGGGAATTTCGTTTTTAAACCGATTTTATTTAAATAAAATCCCCTTTAATTGTGAATACTTTTTAGTATCACAGTACTTTATTTAAAAATCACGACCAAAGATCTGAATAATGTGATTCTCGCCTTTATAACAATGATTGACTTGTTTTATTACCTCTTATTTATATAGTTTTTCCAAATTTCAGATTTTTAGTCCATCGTATACTTGGGAGGCCGAAGGCTTGCTGAATAAATGATGTTGGCACTGAAGCCAAACCCCAAGTAACCAACAGTAATATATATTTATTTAAGTATTTAGTCGTTTAGTAATAACTTCTGCGTTGGTAACATTGATACATGTATTTTTAACCAAACCTGGGCAAGTGCTAAATACGACACACAAGCGTTAGTTTACACGGCATTGTTTCTTGTTTTCTTTCATTTATTGTATTACATTAAGTTTTCATAAATATGGAAATAAACAAAGTTCTCAATTGAATAGGTATTTCTTTTTCAAAAAAGCAATACGCTGTGTACAGTATATTTTGGTACTATCATTTGCCAACATTACTTGCTAATATCGACAACGGTTGAGGCATATCCGTTCAGCGACAATGCAACCGTTGTGGCCGCGCTTAAAATAAACTAAAACGAATCATATGTTTACCGCGTTTTTATTGCCTTCACTCGTCTGTCTTTTTGTTTGTTAGTTTGATTTTCCGTTCTAGCTAATAATACAATTCAATAACATTTGTTAACAAATTAATTTTAATAACAAATTCTGAATTTACTTTAGTTTTTTACTTCCCTCGTAAAATGGAAGTATTGTAATCATGATAAAAATATACCCTCCGAGATTTTTTCAGATCGTTACATTTCAAGGTCCCTAGATGCCGAAAAACATGTTTTCTCGATTTCACTGGTCTGTCGGTCTGTCCGTCTGTCAGTTCGCGGCATAGCTACAAAAATTACTTTCCCGATTGACTTCAAATTTTGCTCAAAATTCAAAAGTCACATGGGGACAACCTGGTATTATTTTGGTAAAAATCGAATATGGCCAGAAAATTTATTACTATAAGAACTATTTGGCCGATATACCTCAAAGTTTGCACAAAAATGAATATTGTGGTACGAATCCAATAAGGCGAAACAAAATGGCGGCCTGAATTTAGCCTGAAAAACTACTTAATAGACTAATTTCAAATTGTGCGCAAGAATTAATTATAATATGGAGATAGACTGGTAATTGGATTAGGAATTCAAGACGGCGAAAAAAAATGGCGATCAAATAAAATTTTTGTACCGTGAAAAAATCACCTTTCCAGGTTTTAAATATCTTCAGTAGCATTAGCGGTCCTAGATGCCAAAAATATGTTTTCTCAATTCCATCGGTCTGCCTGTCTCTGTGCTATTTCGCGGAGTAGCGTAGTAAACTACTCATTCAATTGACTTCAAATTTTGAACGAAAATTAAGAGTGGTATGGGAATTACCTGGTAATATTTTGGTAAAAATCCAAAAGTTCGGCCTAGGAAACTGTTAAAAAATTATTACTGAAAAACTAATTATCCAATTTAACTCAAATTTTGCACCAAAATCAATTGTTACATTTAAATGAACTGGTGATATTTTGATACAAATACAAGATAGCAAAACAAAATGGTGGTCTAATATAATTAAAAAAAAACAGCCTGAAAAACTAACTATTAGATTAATTTCATTTTTTTGGCAAGCATAAACTGTTAAAGTTGGGTTACGAATTCAAGATATCGGAACAAAATGGCGGCAAAAAAATCTTATTCAATTAACTTTAAATTCTGCATCAGGATAAACTGGAACAAATTCAACATGACGTAACAAAATGGCGGTGTGTATCAAGTCAATGTAAAAACTACTTACTGAGTGTATTTTAAATTATGCCTTAAAATCAAGTGTAGCATATGTAGAAACTGGTAAAATATTGGTACAAATCCAGTATGGGGAAACAAATTGGCGGCCAATACATTTTTTGAAAAACAGTATATATGTTACTAAATGGCTATGTGCGGAATTAAATTGGGTCACATTATACTATTCTTAGTAAAAGGAATAACTAGGCAAGTTCCGGGTAAATGAAATTTACGGACTTATTTTTATTATTTTATTAGTAATATGTGACAATGTATATTTATACTTAGTATTATACGCTATTCAGTTTTCTTGTATTAGACTAGACCATTTGTTGGAAATATATGTTATTAATAAAAATCAAAATGAATTTTGCAAATAGGAATATTAAGGTAGACAACATTTTCTGGGCATGTGGTTTGCAAAAAAATGAACATGTGCAAGGGCTAGGAACAGTAGAAGGTTTTTGTTATTTTTGTTTGCCACCTAGTACTGCCGTTTGCAATTTTTCCTTCGAGCAGCTGTCGCATCAAAATAAAATTATTGTAAAGCAATGCTTTGAAGTATGTTGTATATATGCATGCTTTGGTAAAAATACAATTTTAAACTTACTAATTTTCCTCCCAACTCAGTATACGAATATGTCCTCGTGAGGAACATAGCGATAGAGGCCTCACTAGCGAGAGATTGGATTCTAAGTTTACGGGTTTACGTCGAAAAGTGGTCCTTTTGGCTTCCAATGAATGCTAATTAAGGTATATAATTCTATGGCTGTATGAATTACAAAAAAAATGTGCAACTAGGTAGACGTTTTTAATAATTCATAATATACGTTTTAAAATAAGCTATCCTCTGGCGCCCCGCCTTCGATGACCCATAAGTTGACCTAATTGTCCTAACGCATAAAGTTTGCCTAACATTAAACTCTGCCCACATAGTAACAGAAAAAATTAAACTGTAAAAACACATTGACTACCAGTATCTCTGTAGAAAAGACCCTCAAACGAATAAGTGATAAGAATTCTTTTTTTTCGAGAATTCGTTCCTTGGGTAGAATTCTTGCACCACCTTCTACTTTTATTTTTCTATGTGAAGGAAGACCTTTTTTAATCGGAAATAGAGTCTGACTCTTGAAGGATTGTTCTTTGAACAATTTAAAGAGAAAGCAAGAAACTCTACTTGTTTTTTACTGTAATTTAGACAACCTCTAAAATGTCTTTGTTATCCAGAGGGGAAACGTATATTTTCTTTACAATTCTAATTTATAACCGACGTGTCATATATGTACCGATGTTTAGAAAGAAATATCTAACAGAAAAAAAATTACCTATCGAAATAATTTATAAACTACCCACATGTTATTAGAAACCATTGTTTTATTTATAATAACTTTAACAAAATCAGAATATCATATAATTATTTAAAACTAAAGACTTGTTTCTTATATTATAGACTAACTCTATTACTAAATCTCTAGAATCATTTCGTCTAAACCTACGAATTTTATATATGTGGTAATCTCTTGAGCTAAGTAAAACGGCTTATAAACATATATAGCTTGGAGAAAGTGTTTTTAATTTTCTTCAGTTTCGTGTTCTTCTCCAAACACTAGAAATTCTTGATCAATATGTGGACTCAGGAAATCTAAGGCGATTCTCTAAAAATGAAGCTTAGCATTACTTGAGAATAAAAGATTTACTGTATTTACCTTGCAAAAAAAAAACGGTCAGTTAATCCCGACTATTTATTATCCTATGGTAGACTAGCTGAGCCCGTGTACTTCGTTCCACACGTTCAAATCGAAATAGGTAAATGAAAAATGTGTATTTTAGCCTGCCGTTTTGGTGTAAGTATATTTGTTATTTCTTTCAGTTACTCTGAAATAGATCTTTAAATAGATCAATTACAGCAATGAAGACTGGATAGAGTTTGCGGTTAACTATTTTTTATCGATGGCGAATACTTTTATGTGCCCATGAATGTCCCGGGCTTTACCACAACTCCAGTTTCTATCTATTATAGAAGTAGTTTCTTTTCTTACCGATACTCTGCTTCGCCCTCCCTTCGTTGAGATTTTGACGGTTAATTATAAATGCTTCTAAAATGAGGTTTTAAGTTATTATTTAAAAATTTCGAGTTAAATTATTGTATTTATTGGAAATCCATTACAATTACAAACCAGATCGGCTTTTGGCCTAAGATGAAATAGCTCGAATCAGTGTGAAAAGCAATGGAACTATGTGTGACCTGTCCAGTTAAAATGTTGTTTAATGTAAAATATATTATTAAATCCATAAAAACATAATTTACTCCTTTTTACCTCCTAAGGATGAAGCTTTTTATAATGCAGAAATTGTTTTTAAATAATTATTTTTAAAAGCCAGTGACAAAATAATGGCCTTAAAACTGCATTAGTTAAAGATATATTTTAATAAAAGTTGAAACAAATTTCACCACCATAACCGGTGGAATTTTAGAAAAATTAGAAATTAATTATTAGAAAGTCATTTTTTGAAAGGCTTTTATAAAAAGTCGTCATAATATCTCATTAAGACATTGTCCTTCACCTTAAAATAATCATTTTAATATCTTTTTTAGTTAGTGAAAGATATGTTTTAAAAAAGTAACGCCACATTTTACTCCCTTAAGGGTGGTAGTTTTGATCATTGACGAACAAATTACTTTAAAATCTCACTTAGTTGAAAAGTTGTAGTAAAACAAGTAAAAACACATTTCTTCCTCTTAAAAAAAGAGTGTTCAGAAAAACATATTTCAGTTTTTACTTCTAAGAGCCGTTAATGATAAAATCGTTTTAAGAAATCTCATTAAGGTGAAGAGATATCGTAGAAAAAGGTCATAAGTCATCCCTTTTTATGTTCTTAAGGTTGAAATCTAGAAGAATCCCAAGAAGAACATTCTGCTTTTAAGATATTATTTTTGAGGGTGAAATTTTAAATAAATGTTTTTGAGGACCATTAAAGAAAAAATAGTTTTTTGTTTTTTGTATTGCTCGTCCAACGAACTATACATACCCAGCTCAATAAAATACCTAACTTAAAATTGGCTGAAACACATATTTTTGAAAATTATGCAAAATGTGGACTAATCTGTCCACGATAGCTCTCAATATATACTCCAAAAAATATATTTTCTCTTAGAACTGACCTGTAGATGATGATTGGTTAGGGAGTAACAAAATTATTCTAAATCATCAATACTCACTTCAAAATGTTTAAAAAATCATACTACCAGAATTCTATTAGTACTTTGACCAGCACTTGTACTTACTGTAATAGGAATATATTTTTTTATTATTTAAATGTCACTATAAAGCTCTAAAAAACAAGTACTAATTAATGGTTGACGTTAGACAAACCACAGTGGTTCTTTGCCTACTAAAAGCCTAAACACGCATAATTTTCGAGTTAAAACAAAAAAAAATTGTTCTTAAAACAAAAATGTATATTACACATGTTTGGAAACAGTTTTTTGTATTCACATTATTAGTAAAATAAAAATAAAAAACCAAACTTAAGGATTACTTGTTACTCTAAAATTAAAAAGGCATACAAATAAGCATATTAACAAAAATATTATCATTACTGCCCTGAAAACAAAATTATTTATGACAGTTTTTTTTAAATTAATTAATTAATTCCCCTTTTATCTCTTCAGTTGGTTTATTTGCGAAATTGTAAAGCCTAATTCTTGCATATACCGAAATAGGACGTTTAGTTAGTTTATCTATAGATTTTCCAATACGTATGATCAAATACAATATGATCATTGTCATCAGAAAACATTTTTTCAGTTTCAACAATTTTTAAACAAATCTCGTTCACGAAGACATTAAAAAATATACGCTCTTTAGGTTTTTTTGTTATTTAAATTTTTTTCTAGCGACATTTAAATATCAATCATTTTGCGAGAAGGGCGCAATAAACCCTCTCGATTTTTTTGATATAATAATTTAAAATACATTTTGATCGACAGAATGAAAATCTCGCTCGTAAATTTGCTATATTCGTGAATACCTAGAGGATCTAATCATAGTATATCTATGCATAAACATCGTGAAATAATACCGATACCGTACTGGGGTGTTCCGATGATGCTTCTTCCCCCTAAACAGCTGGCAAAATGTTGTCTATGTGCACGCTTAAATGTAGCTAAAACTCTGAAAATGTGACTTGGTTTGCCATTGTTTGCCGTTGTACTTCACAAATACTACTTGTATAAATCTGTGAAAAAAAACAATTCGGTCCTTTTCAGCCCCTTAAAGGCGCACTTTCAAAAAATTTAGATATACGTTTTTAGATAATTATTTTGGACGCCCTTGACGAAATAGTTGTTTTAAAAACTTATTTTGTTGACATCACCATATTCACTATAAAGGTTTAAAAGCTAGACCAGGTCTAGTTGCCATGGTACTTAAATCTTTTAGTTCGCCAGTTATGTTTCGCTTATGTCACTGTCATTTTGTAATTCTGACATTTAGAAAAATTATGTGTTCAATTGTTGGAAATGTCATCTTAAATCTGTAACTATCAAGTTAGTCCTGGTCTAAATTTAAACCTCTTTGGTGAATACGGGTGTTTAGGTTTAAGAGTTAGACCAGGTCTAGTTGCCATGGCACTTAAAACTTTTAGTTCGCCAGTTATGTTTTACTTATGTCACTGTCATTACGTAATTGTGACATTTAGAAAAATTATCTGTTCAATTGTTAAAAATGCCATCTTAAACCTGTAACTGTCAAGTTAGACCTAGTCTAAATTTAAACCTCTTTAGTGAATACGGGCGGAAGTGTTTTAAAAAAGGTAAAACATAATCCACCCCTTAAGGATATAATTTCAAAACATCCAGAAATATGTTTTTAGATAAATAGTTTTTAAAGCCTTTAACAAAATATTGTTTTAATAACTCATTTAGTTGTCGACATAATAGTGTATATTATAAAAAAAGTAAAAACAAATTTCACCCTTTTAGAGGGATGCCTCTAAGCGGAGATTCAAAATAGTTATTTTCCTAACTTGTGCGGAAAGTGCACGCCATTGCGAATGCAGTTCTTAGGTTCGTTTATTTTCAACAATGTCCACAAAAGCTTTTGCATAAAATTATATCTTCTTAAGTGAGGACTTTCTCTTGTATCGTGGTGTTTTTACCAGTCTTTATTGTAAATCCAACTTTGGTGAGTTTATTTTATCATAGGCTATTAATTACAGACTGCAACCCCACTACCAAGTTTTAATTACGTATATATATATATATATATATATATATATATATATATATATATATATATATATATATATATATATATATATATATATATATATATATATATATATATATATATATATATATATATATATATAGTACATTTTCTATAAAAGAGATCGGTCGACTTTAATAATTTTACAATTTTGTCTGTCTAATCGAAATATGGCTCTTTGGTTTTATGTTTACTCAAGCAGAGAAGCAATATTTTCGTACCATGTATATATATATATATATATATATATATATATATATATGTTCCATTTTTCTGGAAAAATATAATTAAAATATCCAGAACACATTTTGTTTAAATATTCATTATCATCAAAGCTACATATTATATTAATAATAAGATGAATATTAAGATGCAATTTTGCAAACCGGACAAAATATTGGGAGGCAAACCGCATCCCCACGTATGTTTGTACTTTTTGCGACGTATTTTTATTAATATTGTTATATTAGACCAATAATATTATTAGTAACTTTTATGAAATAGGCCCCAAATCTAAAGACCAAAATGCAAAGCCGAGAAACGGTTCTATTATATATATACGTCCTGATGGTCAATACTGACCGTGCTCTCCGTGTGAAATGGCACGATAGCTAATAGTACGAGATCTTGTACCCCATGTGAAATTGATCATTTAAACATGATGTGATTATATCACGTACGTCCTAACGGTCAGTACTGATCATATGCATCATGTGAAACGGTACTTACACAAGACGGATCAAAGAATAACTATTAGTAATTAACAGTAATTAATAACGTATAGGGATATTAGTAAATTTTTGCAAAACTTGTGGTTTATCCGGAATTTTAAAAGTTGATTTTAGTCGATTTTAAATCGATCCCTGGCAGTACCTCTCATAAACCAGATAATAAACTTCTGGTCGTTTGTTATTCTCAACAGAAGTACACCTAAATTTTCAAAACTATGATATTTTCAAGTGTCTCAAAAACTAATTTTTTACTAAATAGTTTATAGCATACCGTGATATTTTTAAATAATTAATAACAACTAAGCTTATAATCAGAAATGTATACAGGGTCCAACAGAAACTATAGCACTACCATTTTTTCATAATTCCACTATGGTGTCTATATTATAAAATCAAGGTTTTTGTTGGATGTGAGACCAGGGTTTTAGGCACCATAAAAGAATTGCTGAAGCACTGGAAAATGACATAAAAGCACATTCCCGAAAAAGAATAAATAAAAATGAATTGATATGTAGGGCATCCTCCTCATACATCAATAACAGTTTAGAAACAAGGATACTTGATTTCATATAGGGGTAACACAGCTCTTAATTGAAAAAAAAATTAACTACAGGCCAATGATTATCCAGCATTTTTGAAGCAGTTCCCATAGTGAGGTGCGAAATTTCATTATTTTGACCTAATAAGCCACAACAGCTCTATTACCTCACGCATTATTATGCAGGAAATAAAAATCTGGGTCAATAGCACCATGCAAATTTGGCACATTGCTACTTCTAACATACATTCCTATTTCTTTCGCTTATATAAAACTGATACAGGCACTGCAATGTATACTACCACAAACCATGATTATAACCATATGTTAGGGAATACTCTTGGCAGCTATTGACATTTCTTGGTACTTTAGGCAATTTTCGAACTCTGACTTTTAGACCATTTGAAAATCAGAAGTACCTTGCCTCACCAATAAACAGGGAGGACCTCATTGACCCAATTAAATTTATTTTGTGTTCACTGCAACCCTTGTTGCATATGCAGTGATTTTAGTGAAACTAAAGGCGTCGAGACCTTAAGTTAAATTCATGCTGTCGCTGCTTAATTGCTTCAAAGAATACTTGAGTCACTGTGAAGCATTAACATTATAGTATCTGTGAAAACAGTGAAAATTAAATTTAACATGTGCCTATAGCAAGACTTACATTACCGCTGTGCCAACAAGCTGAACCAGCAATACAAATCCGATGCGTTTTAAAAAGAAAAATGCGCCTTTGATTCATTTTAACGAAAATATAGCTAATAACACTCGCCGAGTACAAACCCAAATAAAATATTTGTAACCCCAATAAAATATTTGTTGTCGTTGCCTCCCTCCTCTCTCAATGATATATTAGTTAACATATAAGCTATTAAAAAGTGTACATTTTAAACGACTAAATTTTTTGGCAAAGGTATTTCTAAATTTTAAAATTTTTCGGCACGGCATTTCTTATCAAATATTTCTCGAATGCCCCTTATATATGCCAACTTGACTTTTAAAAATATATGATCACAAGCTCTGTATAATTTTAAAATATTTTGCTATTTGTTAAGAAATAAGTATTTTTAATGTAGATAAAAAATCGTAAATATGCCCTTTATGTAATAAATACTCAAATTAAAAAAAATAACGCTTACATACTCGTGAATCACGCTATATACAAACAACTTTAGTTGTAAATTTAAACTACAGTTCTAAAATGAAATAAACAACCTGCAAACGGCTACTTAAATCTACTACTTTCTAACATTAACACCATATATCTTAAAAACTAATCACAGGGATATGTTGTGCCCTTAAAGCCTTCGAATAATGATAACAAGAATAGCAACGTAAATGATAAGAAATTTAAAAAAATTAGCCAAAGGCCATTTTTGATAAGAAATGTGCGGGCCCTTTCACAAAGTGTGATATGAATTGCTGTGGGTGCTCCAAATCTAGAATTAAATTGCATAGCTCCCATGGAGTCGGCGCCTGCGCTCTTAATATAAATATTTTTCTACTGCGCTTGAAAATAAGCAAAACGCTCGACAATACAATTCTTTAAAATTTAATATTACATACACTGTGTGCGAAGTTGTTTTGCCACATAGTAAAAATAAACATTGCGGCACACCTTAACATTGTGAGCAACACCGCTTTGCACACGAAGCATTTGCCTGGTTTCAGTAGGCTTGATTAATTTTTTTTAACTTCAATATGTTAAAAATATTTTATGCCATCGAAAGTTGATCTAATAAATTCTGAAAATGAATTTAAGTATACGTTCCAAAGACAGTCGTAGAAAAAGTATTGTCATTATTTTTTTTTCGCACCGATGTTCCTTTAGTGAAAAGTGCTATTTTTAAACTTGTTAAAAATACTATTTGAGCTTACCTGTGTGTTTTGGATCTTTTCACTAACAGATTGTGTATATGCAATTCTTGCCATTGCAACTTCAGCAACTTGCCTCATTAATACGGGATAGTCTTCCAAAATCTTCAAGAAATGGCTCTTGCTAAGCTTAAATACCTCAATTGGAGTTACAGCTACAACAGTTGCGACCTAGAATGTATCGGAAATGTACGCTGGTGGAGAAAATTATTTTCTTTCTTTTCCTTTATTAATATTGCAAAACATGAAAACAAAATAGGCATATAGGCGACAAGCGAAATCTCTATGGTTATAAATGACATGCCAAAGTAGGCCTAAACCTGCATCTTAAATTGATATGAAAAAACGGTTCCCTCCTTTACGCCTGCTCACTGATGAGTTGTTTGTCGGAGTTATTGAGCTTTTGCGTCGCAATCGAATGGCTCGCAAACGAACGTAATACGTAATGAGTTGCGGACATGCCTGTTGTATTACCTAACTGCATTTTAAATTTCGAATAAAGATGATTTTTCCTTTGTTGTTTATGTGAGGATGATATATTATAATATCGTTTTACAATTTAACAGGTGCACCAGTGTCGTCGTGGTGTGTAAAGTTTAGAAAAATTTAGTATTAAAAAAGAAATAAAATATATATGTAAAATATAATATATGAATTATATTTTAAAAAACATAACACTGGATTTGAACAGTCTGGAGTTATTTAAATATTAGTGTAATATGAAATATAAAACAAATATATTTCTAGTAGGAGATGGATCTGTAACTGTAAACACGTATTGGTGTGGTCTCCAGGTTTAAATGCAACATCATCGGCTAGGTGTTTGAAGCTCGTTTTTGTTTCTTTTGCCATATCAGAAGTCCATCAGGCATTACGATGGTTCTCAACCGAAGGGACATAAAGGAAATTACGTCTGCTGACAAAAATGAAGTCAACAAGATTTTTAATAAACAATTCAAGAACAAGTTTATTAAACTTATGACTAAGAAGCTAAAAGAAAAATTTGGTGATCGAATTAAAAAGCTTGAAGAAAATTTATCGACAGTAAGGAACATGTTCCGCATACTTCCGGGTATGAATAAGCAATTAAAATCAAAGCCTGATAATCACGAACAATATTCAAGGAGCCGCAATATTCGAATATTTGGAATCAAACACGAAGAGGGCGAGAATGCGCAGCAAAAGGTGATAGGTTTATTTAACGGTAACCTTAAACTAAATATCAACAAAAGTGATATTAAATATTGTCACCAACCAAACCGAAACATGCCTTCTGCATTACTTATTTAGTTCGTAGATGTTTATTATTTTAATATTAACGTTGAAATTTGTTTCTTTTCCTTTTGTTTTAATAATATTTTTATTTCCTCTAGCACCAATCTATGTAAAAATATATTACTTAAATTGTGTTAAGCATGACAACAGTGCCTTTAAATAACCATTTTTGTGTATCGTCGCGTCAAGGCGATAACATTTTGCTGATTGTGTATTTTTACTGTAAAAACGTTTGCCTTATGTATGTATTTTTAGTTAGTTGAGAAGATGAATATAGTTAAGATGTTTTAAAATTTGAGCGTGTTTAATTTTGGCATTGACATGCCCCTTCTCGTTTAATTTTAATTCATAATTAAAATAAGTAATTAACATGGTCCTTCGAACCGGCTGTTCCGGATTTTTTTAAAAAAAGTCATAATTTTACCTGTAGTAGCCAAGGCGGCCGAAAGTATTAAGTTGTGGGTGTTTGAAAATACAAGTGCCCAAAGTTCCAGTTTTGTTTGGTCAGCAACGGCTTTGCAGAGGTCAAGTTTTTGAGGATAAGTGAGTAATTTGTGAATTTCATTATTGCCATTGAATAGTTTAAATATTTGTTTAATTTGAGGCGAATTGCTAATTAATTAAAAAAAATGGACACACTTAAAAGGCAAAGAGGTGCTGTAAAAGCCACTTTAACTAATTTTTCAAAATATATTGGCGATAATTTTCAAGATAGCACAAATATATCTCATCAATTAATTTTAGAATTAGAAACTCGTCTCAATAATATTGAGGTTAATTTGTTGCAAAAATTTGTCGAAATTCAAGATAAAATTGATTCATTATGCGATTTAACGAGTTAGACAAGGAATATTCAGATAGAGGTGAATTTGAAAATAGATATTATTCAGTAATTTCTTTGGCAAAAAAGTATTTGAATGATAACAAAAATGATGATGATTCAAATAGTAATAGTAGTAAAGGCACTCAAAAATACGTTATTAACCCGATACAATCGGTAAAGCTTCCTGATATAAATTTGCCTATATTTGACGGATCTGTGCAAAATTGGCTTGAATTTAGGGACATTTTTGAATCTCTAATTCATAAAAATGAATCATTATCAGATATTCAACGCTTTCATTATTTAAGAGCTTCTATACGTAATGAACCTGTTCAGTTATTGTCAAGTATAGAGTTTTCCGCTATCAACTATAATATTGCTTGGGAGTTGCTGGGAAAACGCTATAATAATGATAAAATGCTAATCCATAATCATATTAAAAATATTTATAATATAGAAGCCTTAAGCAAAGAGTCCGCTAAAGGAATACGCGCAATTATGAATATTTTAACAAAAAATATGCGTGCGTTAAGTCAAGTAGGTTTGCCCACAGTATCCTGGGATGTACCCATTGTCTATCTATTAAGCACAGAATTGGATAGGGCCACTGCTAGGGAATGGGAATCATATAAATCGAAAGCAAATAAAAATCCTTCTTTAGAAGATTTTAAATTATTCCTGAGTTCTAAGGCGGAGCTTTTAGAAAATTTGGAACAAAGTCGTACCGAAAAACAACATGGTAGTAATTTTAGAGGTTTGGTTGTTGTGGATGAAAATTTAGAGTTTGCAGATTAACCTTAACTGATGTTAAATTGCCAAAGTGTGTATTTTGTAAAAGTGAGCATTATATTTAGTCATGTCCTTCCTTTTTGAAAATTCCTGTGGAAAAACGAGGTCAGGAGATTATTGCTTTAAAAATGTGTTTGAACTGTTTGAAACCAGGCCATTTTAATAGAAGTTGTCGAAAACGACCCTGTAAAAAATGTCACAAGAAGCATAATATTTTATTGCATTCTGACAATGTCAATTCACAAGAATTTTGCGATAAAAATCAACAATCTAATATTGATATCGGAAGTTCGTCTTCTTCATTAGTCAATGCAAACAAAGTAATTAATAATTCTGCCAACTGTAAAATAACTGATGTTTTGTTATCGACAGCTCATGTTTATATTTTGGACCGTTTCAATAATAAACACATCATTCGTGTAATCCTAGGCAGTGGCTCTCAGTCGAGTTTTATTACTGAAAGTGCCTGCGACAAACTTCAATTATTTAAAGAAAAAATAAATGTTTCCCTGAATGGAATAAACAATTCTATTTCAATGATAAATTATAAATGTAATACGCAAATATTTTCAAAGTTAAATAATTTCTCACTAAACGTTTCTTGTTTTATTATCCCAAACATAACGGGTCCTTTGCCGGCATCGCCGATAAAAATAAGTCATTTAAAAATTCCTAGTAACTGCAAGTTAGCTGATCCTACATTTTTTCAACCTCAGGAAGTCGATATGTTAATCGGCTCGGATTTATTATGGGATTTATTATGCGAGGAGAAAATATGTTTAGGTTCCGAACTGCCGATTTTACAAAACACAAGCCTTGGATGGATTGTAACTGGTCCTGTTAGTAAGTTAAACAACGCACAAGCGGTTTTAAAATGTTGTTTTGTTAAAACCACTGATCAGCAAATTCACGATGACCTAAAATTATTTTGGGAATTAGAGAATGTTAGTTTTACTGATAAATAATTATCGGACGAAGAACTTGCTTGTGAAAAACATTTTATAGAAAACACGAAACGAAATAAGGATGGTTCATTTATGGTTAAATTACCTTTAAAAATGGAAATTTCAAAGTTAGGTAGTTCTTTTGAACAAGCCAAAAAACGATTTTTGAACGTAAATTTTGTTCTAATAGTAATTATAAAAAATTATACCATGACTTTATAAAGGAATATATTGATTTAGGACATATGACAAAGGTTTCAGATTTCAATGCCACCTCTTCAGGCGATTATTTCATGTGTCATCATGGTGTGTACCGAGAAGATGCTATCACTACTAATCTTCGTGTGGTCTTTGACGCGTCATTGCCAAGTAGCACAGGTTTTTCCTTAAATAATATTCAAATGGCTGGACCTACAATACAGCAAGATTTATTTTCAATTTTAGTTCGATTTAGACAGCATAAAATTGTCATTTCTGCCGATTGTACAAAAATGTATAGGTCTGTGTGGGTTTCCTTCGATGATAGGCCGCTACAACGAATTTTATGGCGTTTTAATACCGAAGACCCTTTAGATTGTTATGAATTAAATACAGTGACGTATTGCACTACATCGGCATCTTTTCTCGCGATTCGCTGTTTATTTCAGCTGGCTATTGATATTGAAACTATTAATCCAGATATTGCCGAGATTATTAAAATGGATTTTTGTGTGGATGACTTGTTGACGGGAACCGATAATTTTGAAAATGCGAAACGCATTAGTGAGCTGGTTTATGAGACCCTCAAAAAAGGTTGTTTTGTTTTGCGCAAATTTTATTCTAATGATCCTACGATTTTTGACGGCATTCCCAATAATGATCCTTTGTCAAAAATTGTTGAATTCGAAGAGAATGATGCAAAAAAACACTTGGTTTAATCTGGAGCCCTACTAATGACAAATTAATGTTTAAGGTTAAGTTAAGATAATTACAAAGCGTTCAATATTATCCGAAAGTTCTAAAATTTTTGATCCCTTAGGACTTATTAGTCCATGTGTAATTGTTGTCAAAATTCTTCTCCAAAGTCCTGGTTAGAAAAGCTCTCATGGGATGATCCAGTTCCTCACAATATTTCTGTGGTTTGGAGCGCTTTTACATCGGAGTTGAATTTTTTAAATGATCTGAGGATAGAACGTCATGTTATTTGTGAAAATGCAAAGTCTGTTGAAATGCATTGTTTTTCTGATAGTTCTGAAAAGGCATATGGCGCATGTATTTATCTCAGATCTATAAGCGAGAATGGTGAAATAAACATATGTCTTTTAGCATCCAAGGCAAAGGTTGCGCCTCTACAAACCGTAACTTTGCCGCGATTAGAACTTTGTGGAGCTGTAGTAGCTTCAAGACTTGCAAAAAAGATTTCTTGTGCGCTGAGGTTGAATATAGAAAAAATAGTTTTTTGGACAGATTCAGCAATTGTTTTGGGTTGGGTAAAAACTGCTCCAAACAAATCAAAAACATTTGTTAGTAACAGAGTTTCCCAAATTCAGGAGGCTACTGAGCGTGACATATGGAGACATGTTCCAAGTCAATTTAACCCAGCTGACTATTTATCTCGTGGTGTAAAATGTTCTGAAATAAAAAATTTAGACATGTGGTGGCATGGGCCACAGTTTTAAAAAAGCGAAATTGATCAATCATTTAAAATGTTGCTCAAGCATTTACAAAATAATTGTTTTTCAAAAGAATTTGAAGAAATAAGGGCTAATAGGGTAAAAGGTTCTTCAAAACTTCTTAGTTTAAAACCATTTATTGATGACTTTGGTTTCTTGAGGGTTGGTGGAAGACTGACAAATGCAAAATTCAATTTCGAAAAAAAACACTCTATAATTTTGTCAGCACGTCACCATCTCACAAAATTAATTTTTCTACATGAGCACTTGAAATTATATCATTGTGGACCACAACATTTATTGGCTTCAATACGAGAGTCATATTGGACATTGGCAGGTCGGTCCTTATCCAAACAAATTGTACATAAATGTTTGAAATGTTTCAGGTCTAATCCCAAGATGCTGTAGCCTATTATGGGCAATTTACCTGAACAACGCTTAAGTCCTAATCACCCGTTTGATATTGTGGGCGTTGATTATGCAGGTCCTTTTTTGCTGAAGAGTTACGCTGGTCGTGATACCAAAATTTCAAAATCATATATTTGCCTTTTTATCTGTTTCCTAACAAAAGCGGCACATTTAGAGCTAGTAACCCATCTCAGTAAAGAAGCCTTTATATTCTCGTTACGTAGATTTTCTGCACGTCGGGGTAAGCCCGCCGTAATTTTTTCAGATAATGGCAGCAATTTCGTATCGGCATATTCAGACTTAAAAGATTTAGGTCAGTTCATCAAAAAAAATAAAGATGAACTAAGCTCAAGCATATGTAAGGAAGAAATAGAGTGGCATTTTATACCACCACAATCGCCTCATTTTGGTGGCCTCTGGGAAGCGGGTATTAAAAGTATGAAAGCCCATTTAAAGCGAACTACTCGCTTTAAATGCAGCAATACGCCATTAACATTTGAACATTTTTATACTCTTTTATCAGAGGTAGAGGCAATAATGAATTCACATTCTCTCTCACCTCTATCCTCTCATCCTGATAATCTCACTCCACTAACGCCTGGACATTTAATCATCGGGCGTCAGTTAAGTTCCTGGATGAATGAAGACTTAAAGAGTTTACCCACTAATCGATTGTCATTGTATCAACATTTGCAGCAGTTAAAGCAGCATCTGTGGACCAGATGGAGCAAGGAGTATGTTGCCGAACTCCAGCAGAGAACCAAATGGAAACACAACTATGATGGTTTGAGTGTTGGTACATTAGTGTTAGTGAAAGATGACAATGCCCCTCCCATGAAGTGGAAAATGGGAAAGGTGGTTGAAGTGTTTTACGGAAAAGACAATGTAGCGCGAGTGGCTCTTATAAAAGCTCAATCTGGGCTGATAAAGCGTTCTTTTTCAAAAATATGTCCGTTGCCGATAGAATAAAGTGATACGTACCTACTCTGTTATTATCATTTTGGTTGAAAGCCAGAGCTTTCAAGGCGGGCGGCATGTTAATTATTTTAATATTAACGTTGAAATTTGTTTCTTTTCCTTTTGTTTTGATAATATTTATATTTCCAATAGCACCAATCTATGTAAAAATATATTACTTAAATTGTGTTAAGCATGACAACAGCGCATTTAAATAACCATTTTTGTGTATCGTCGCGTCAAGGCGATAACATTTTGCTGATTGTGTATTTTTACTGTAAAAACGTTTGCCTTTTGTATGTATTTTTAGTTAGTTGAGAAGATAAATATAGTTAAGATGTTTTAAAATTTGAGCGTGTTTAATTTTGGCATTGAAATACCCCTTCTCGTTTAATTTTATTTCATAATTACAATAAGTAATTAACAGTAAATATCAACAAACTTTCATGGGTGTTACAAATGCGTAAAGAACTCCGACCCCTAAAAATCTCTGTGCAAGAAGATTTAACACAGGAACGTCTTAAACTCCTAAGTGTCGCGATTGATAGATTTTCAGTGAAAAGTGCGTGGTGTCTTCATGGCAACATCTATGTTAAAAGTGGCGGTGTGACATATCGTGTGGAGAACATGGAACATCTTAATACAATTGATAATAATTATATTTATAGTATTTCCGGTACGTTAATGCACACTTACATGTGTTATAAGTTATATTGTATATTAGACTGACCCGTAGAGACAAAATATTTACAATTAAATAAAACACAATTCCACAACCTGTTGTAAAAATAACTCCGGTTTATTATGCAATAAGATACCCCTTATGCTTAAATTTGTGTACTTAACCTGATGTATACCTTGTTAGTACTGCACAAATACTGTAACATCTATAATATTTATATCATAATTTAGTCATACATATATTTTTACACTACTTTTTTTATACGTTAATACGTGCATGCATGCTGCATATGGACTTTTTTTTTCTAATTGGTAAAGGCTAATACGTGTTCACTTTAGATTTATATTTCAAAATACCAAAATACTTGTTTTGGACTATATGCTAAATAACAATGTATAGTAGTAATTAATAACAAATTATGGTTGAGTATATTTTATTAGGCTGTAGTTTTATGCATTTTCTTTATATCATTTGAGCTGGATTTTTTAACCTTACATATTTACATTAAATTAATTATTTTATTATTGCTATATCTGGCATATACTTCTATAATTTACCTGGTTTTTTAGATGTTTAAATAGTGTAAACTTGGGCATTTCTTATGCATTTAGCTTGAGCGAATACTCTAATTTAAGTTAATTTAGCAGGTAGTTTAGGCTCTAGGGAGGGCTTTGAACATAAAATGCTGTATTTAGTGAATTATTTTTATTTTGTTTTCTGTAACCACCCCACTTATTATTGCATTTATTTTATAAGCTACATCTTTGACACAGTTACATATTCTCTTACTGCGTTTAACTGTTTTGTTTCTATTTTCTATTTTTTTTCCTCTTCTCTTTTCTTCTTTTTTTTCTATGATTTCTTTTGCACACCTAAATGCGAGGTCACTTGTTAATAAGTTTAACTGATTTGCTGAACATTTGGTAGCGGCTTATGTTGTAGGTGTTTCTGAAAGCTGGTTGAATAATCGAGTTAATGATGAAATTGTTCATATTCCCGGATATAATCTTATTAGGCAGGATCGTCGTACAAGGGGAGGCGGCATTGCCTTGTATATAAAAAACAGTATGAATTTTAGAGTAACGCTAAAGAATTTTTAGAACAAATATGGATTCAAGTCAAAATATCTGAAAAATGTATTTTACTGGGAAATTTGTATAGGCCACCCAATTCAGATTTTTTACGATTTCTTAACTATTTTGACGATTGTTTGAGTAATCTGATCAGGCAAAGTGATCAGATTTTTTGCCTGGGAGACTTTAACGTCAATATGTATGACATCCAGTCGAACAATACTATTTCCCTTTCACATTTGGCTGAAACATTTGATCTTAAGCAAATTATAAATTTTCCAACTAGAATTACTAACATGGGCCGATCACTTACTGATTTGATATTTTGTAACTCGGAGGATGTAATCAATACGGATGTTGTTGATGTTCAAGTTTCGGACCATATGCTGATTTGTTGCAAGTTAAAATTTGAATCGCCTAAAACAAACTCATGTAATTTTACGTATCGTGCTTTACGTAATATCGATTTGCTAAATTTTCAGCATTATCTTGAGTCAATTCCTTGGCGTGATATTTATTATATAGAAAATATTGATGAAAAGATCTTACTTATGACTAATAATATTCTGCAACTTTTTAATTATCACGCCCCAGTAAAAACGGGAAAAGGTAAAATTAAACCATATACGCCGTGGATCACAGATAATGTCCGATTGATGCATAAACTGAGGAACCAGGCTTTAAATCATTTTTGCGAACTAAGACCCCGGAATACGTGGAATACTATAAGCAGCTTCGTAATTTAAAAAATAATGCAGTTCGAGCGGAAAAAAAGGCATATTTAAATTTAAAATTTCAGAATGAGGGGAGCAAAGAAAAATTGTGTGAATTAAAAAAAAACCTGATTTAGCACACATAAGGTTTAATTTACCTTCCACATTTAATGATTCTAGTTTAATAAATAAGTTTTTCGTTGACTCAAGTGTTAGTAATTTTTCGCCGGATACTGAGTTAATTAATTTTTATAATACTAATAAAATTGTGTCAAATAATTTTTCATTTTGTCCGGTTACTGATTCAGACATAATTGAAATAATTAAAAATATCAATGCAAAAGCTTTTGGAGTTGACAGGCTTAATGTTACCTTGATATTTAGATGCTGCCCATATATAATACCATATATCCGACATATCGTAAATGTTTGTATAAAAAAAATCATACTTTCCTTTATAGTGGAAGAAGGCCAAGTTTATTCCATTACCCAAAATAAACCATCCCACCGACCTTGAGCATCTGAGATCAGTTTCTGTTTTGCCAGTTTTGTCGAAGGTACTCGAGAAATGCTTGGAAAAACAAATGCAATCGTTCTTATTTACAAATAATATTATTCCTTCAAAACAGTCCGGATTTCGCAGAGGCTACAGTTGTTCTACAGCTCTTAGCGATGTAACAGATGATATATTTCCCGAATTAGATAATGCCACGGTTCTGATTATGCTAGATTACAGTAAAGCATTTGATGTGCTGAATCATTCAACTTTAATCTCAATATTATATTATTACGGTTTCTCAGATAACGGCCTTATAAAATTTTTCTTAACAAACAGATTTCAGCAGGTTGAACTTAATGGTAATGGCTCGTCTACGTTGAGATCTTTGTCTATAAAACAAAAGATCGACTCAACATTTCATTCTTAAATAGTTTCGTAAGTTGTATCTATTATTGTTTTTCGCGTGCTATGGGTGCGAGAGAAAACATATATCTTCCTCTGCATCGCCGGTCCCAAAAATGGCAACCCTGTTTCTCTTTAATTTAATACATGTTTAATGTGTTTTTGCCAATTCTAAGTATCAGTCAGAAATTCTAACTGAGGGGTTGTATAAAATCAGAAAGCAGGTGATATAAATATTTTGCGGTTCCTTTTCACTTTCGTTGTGAAGTGAGGTATTGTAATCGTATAGAAATCACCCCCTAGATTTTTGTAGGTTATAGGCGGCCTAATAAAATGTTAAAAAAAATATTACTAAAAAATTAGTAATTCAATTTACCTCAAATTTTACCCAAAAATCAAGAATAAATTGATACAATTTTGGTGAGGAGCCTTTATTACTAAACAAAATAGCGGCCTAATGTTTAAAAAACTATTTTTCCAATTAAGTTGAAATCTTACACAAAAACCAAGTGTGAAAAAGGTTGAACCTGTAATTTAATGTTTAAAAAGTCAGTAAAATTCCATTTCCAACAAAAAAAAATCTTTTTTTATGGAGAAAAATAATAAATGTCAGTAAAGTCAGATGGGAGGGAAAATGTTTTATTAATATATAAAATGTATTGCCAATTAAACTGAAACTAATTACTGGTGCTATTTGAAAATAACCAAATTACCCCACGTAGGTATCTAAACGTATGTTTATATTTTTTCTTATATGTGTCCATATAATTCCTTAATTTTTCTGAAAAGAAAATCAGTGTCTGTAGTTATTTTTATTTCGTTGGTTTTTAGGATTTTTGCTTTATTGTGTTTTGCTGAAAATTATTTGTACTTGCTAATTTTATATTTTAAATAGTAGTCATAGTCTACCATCGAGAGAAAATTGTAATGTTATAGTACATAATATAAGATTTAATTAAACAACATAAATATTATATTTAAATCAATAAATATATTTTGAATAATGGTAGGTAGTACCTTTGATTTAGAGAAAAAAATGGAATAACTACAAAAACTTCCTATAAGTGACTTTTCGTAAACATATTCGTAGCTTGGTGAGACAAATTACAGTAGAGATTTTTACATGTCGGCCAATAATTTCGGATGTACAATACAGTTGGGGAGAGAAGTCCGCGTCAAGCAGGGGTGGAAGGGATACGCGACACCCGGGCAACCGATTTCGAGAGCGACAAATTGTGAAAGTATTTTTTTTTTCGTATACTTATATCTTGCAAAAACGGATATTTAAAAAATGTTTTCCTTTTGTTTTTTTCGGATTGCACTACAAAATTATGTTAGGATATTTAAATTTCGGCAGGGAAGGAGTAGAATGGTAGCTTGTAAATGGCAAAAGTGGTAATAGTATTATAGGTCCAATAATTTTACTTACTCGGGCAATATCTGCTACTAAAGCAATTTCTCCAAAATGAGCACCATCTCTTAAATAGCAAACATCTTTACCATCGGGTGTTGTTACTAGCACAGTGCCGAACAAGATAAAGTACATACATCGCCCTGAAAAAAACGTAAAATGCATTCAAAACAATATATTTTGTAAAAAATAAAATACACAATCTGAGTAGGTATGTTTTATATTAATTATACTATTATGACATTAAATAAATAAATAAATAAATGATGCCTTTATTATCACAAACAAAGAAACAAGACTTTTAAATTAGCAATTTAACTTAGATTAGTTACGGAGAGTCTACTATTAGTAATAAAGTTGGCTTTTAGAGCAAATAAAATGTTTTTGGATGAACCGAGGAAATTATAAAAACAGGAGATCTAAAAATTAATCTTTAGATACTTATAGCCCTGTTATTGCGAAAATTTTCTCTTCCTAAAAATTTGAGTTATACAGTGGCTGCCGCTCAAGTCTTGTAGATGTCACTGCATTATACAGGTGTTTGGAAAATTCATCAGAATACTTAACTTAACCAAACTTGCAATTTGATACATGGGCGCCGATTGGCAAGTTCTGTTACTCTGTTACAAAAATGGTTCTCTATTGTGTCACCAGAGGGCTATAAACAAAAAAGGTACTCTTCATACAAATCGATAAACGTCACCGTTAAATCACGTTGAACGTTATATAAGTGGCGAAGCTTTTTTAATAAAGATTCGATTTTAAAATTATTTTTATTTACTTATTTACGAATTGGTTCGAGAATACTCCAATACTGAATACCGTGACACGCATTTTTGCTATGGGAAAGCAAATGGGAATGCAGCAAGCAAGGCGGTTTTATTTGCAAACGTACCCTGACATAAATACTCTTGGTAATAAAGGAAGACCGAGATATGTTAGAAGTTCTTGATAGAGAAGAAGTTGATCCAGGTATAAATACCAGAAAGGTAGCTTTAGAAGAGGGCATTGCCAGTTCTACTGTTTGTGAAATTCTTCATGAGCAATGTCTTTACCCTTGGCATGTACAAAAGGTGCAAGCACAAACGAATATGTGCAATCAGATTTTAGAAAGATATGAACAAAATAATAAATTAATTAATTTCAGATTATTCACCGTCGAAGCTACATTCATACGTGAGGGAACTATAAATTTTCGTAACACCAATTACTGGGCTCACGAAAATCTATATGCGATTATAAAACGGCAATATAAGCGCTGATTTTCATTGAACTTATGGAGAGGAATTATAAGACATCATCTTATGAAATCTCACTTTTTAAATGGACCGTTAAACGGAGATATTTATTTGAATTTTCTTCAGAATGATGTTGCACAATTTTATTAATGGAGAATATTTCCATAGAACCAAAACTAAATATGTGGCTCTTACAAGATGGTACTCTACCAATCTGGGTATGCGAAGATATTTTAACTAGATATTTCAGCACAGATGGAGAGAACGAAGTGGAACAATACTTTGGATATCTTACCCCCCAGAGCATTAGGCAGTTTCCTTGAGGGGATTGGAGCGATTTAGTTTTATCATAGTACCTACAGATGGCGCCACTGGTTGCCTATTTCCCTCGTCCACTTTCAAAGTCGAACGACGTGACTTCATTGTTTCAGGGTTTAGGTATTTCGGTTTTAATAACGATACCCTTTAAGGAAACTACCTGATGAGCTTGAGGCTTGCCGGGATAGACACGGTAGGACAGCTTCTTGGCCTTTGAAACAAACATAGCGTCATGTTTTGGTCGATTCTCCACAAAATGGTGAAGGAGTACTCCTTTCTGTTAGTCCTTCCGTTTTGTATAACTTTTTGCGACCAAGAACCGCACAGAAATTGAAATTTCTGTTTCCCTTCTATTTTTGCACAGGTGTGTCGTCTTGTGCTCTAAAGTAGGTCGCATCTAAAGCGATTTAGTTGTACCGTAGTACCTACAGATGGCGCATATTTCCCTCGTCGACTCTCAAAGTGTTTTTTTCGATTTTCGATAAAATGGTGAATGAGTAATCCTTACCGTTAGTTCTTCCGTTATATAGTGACCCATTTTGCGGGCATCCTGCATAACAATATAAAGACGAGGTAAATAAATAAAAAAATGTTTGGCGACCTTTTGATTGCAAAGTACCTTAGAGATTATAAAAATTCTTAGTTATAAGATAATTATAGACTTTATCATCACAGGCTTTAAATCGAATTTTACTTTAATAGTTCCATTTATTTCTTTAAATGTTTGCTTATTGAACGTAGATGCTCCTCTTACGAAAGAATGACATGACCCAAATCGCCTTAAATTGCATATACATAAAAAATTATGAAAAAAAAAAACGGAACAACATCCTCTCCAAATGTAACAATATAAAAATGCGGAAAATGTTTACATTTATTCTCCTGTTGTTCTTTGGAACTCCCATTTTCATTAACTGCATACATAATGACATTAGTCGTCCATAATTATGAAAAAACCCGTTTATTTTTAAGTGAATCACAAAGTCCTGGTCTTCATAATTTTGTTTTTTGTTTGATAAATTTATAAGCAAAGCCGACATCGAAATTCGCCATAGTTTTATGTTTTAGTTTTTAGTAACCTTGTAATAATCAAAAGTTGGTCTTATATTAAATACAGATAATAAACATACTACCTAAAATTATTTACTAAGAACATGCAAACACAAACCAAATAAAATAAGCAAACTAGGATAGCAGGAATCCAGACTTTAAAGCGGCCTTTAAAACATAGGAACACGGTTCCTGAACTTGGATTCACACACCAAGTTCATTTAATTTTTACTATACACACATAAATCCATAATGCTAGTCAACTTAGCAGTCCCGCAGTCATTTGTTAGCATGAGTGCCTCAAGGTTGGCTGCTGCCGTAATTGTGATAATTGAGTTAGGATTTTTAAGAAAAAAAAAACGGATTTTTTAGTCAACCAGACGACATCAAGAAAGAGAAGCATGTAGTCATGTAAATCTTTTACAAACCATAAAAATACGGGTTAGAAAGGCTTTCAATTTTTTTTAAAAAGGACGCGACGGATTAAAGTTTTAGTTGACATTCGCTTTCCAATAAATTTTTCGATTTATTACAAAACAATTTTTTTATAACCACTCCAAAACTGCTACTTGCCGCTCTTGGCAAACTGATTCAAAATTTTCAAATTTCAAAAGAACTGGACTTACATATACTACACACTCCCACTTGTTTTATCGTGGAGAGTTTTTCAGCTCAGCGGAAAACGGTGTTCGCCGTGAAATTTGTTCTGTTTAACATACTTTCAGGCAAACTTGGCTCGTGAACGTATTTCTGAACCGAGTTCGCGAACCGTGTTCCTATGTGCATAAGCCGCTTTGCTGGATAAATAGCTCAAAATCGATTCAGAAGATTTTAGTCGGCCCGATAGGCAAAACAGATCATGAAGTAAAGTTAAGTAAAAGATTATAAAAAAATTATAATAATCCAACTGAGAAATGATGTTCTTTGAGCCAAATAGGTAATAGGCAAACGGAAAACTTAATTTTACAATGAGAAATTTTAATTTCTTTTTTTCCGGTAAAACGATCCAAAAATTAAGTGTCCTATTTATGATGTAGTATCGTAGTGGTTTAAAAGTCAATAATTTTAGTTAAAAACTTGTTAAGCATGTATCTAACTAGGATATTTTGTGATTGTTTGTTTCGTGCTCATGTATGCACTCTCAATGGGCTGGTAATTCATGTATCCGCTTTCAGAAGAGTGACCATGTGACACACAAGTTCTAAATTGGTTGAGTATACAAATAAGATAAAAATTACCTGTTGCCCAACCTGTTTGAATGTGAACATTCCCAATATTTGCTAAACAAATACTTTCCAACTTTTTGCTTGTAAAACATGTAAGTATGACATTGGCGACATTGCGAATGCGCAGAGATTTTTACTAGTTCTTTTTCGTATGTGATTTCCAATTTCAAGTATAGATATATGGTTATTTTTGAAAAGAGGATAATGAGGAGAATCCAAAAATGTAAAAATATACACGCTGTTCTATTTAAAATAACGATGTAAATGGTGATTTCTAACGTTGTTGAAAATGATTTGTAGGTTTTCGGATCGTTATTTGCTTTTCAATTTACCGCAGTGCAAATATTCAGGAATAATCTTATAACAATCGTATAAACATTTTTTGTACCTTTTAAAATAAAGGCTCTAAGGAAGTGGCAAATTATAAGGAAAAATCCTGTACAATTTATTTCATATTTTTATATGTTTTGCACCTTCATTATCACTTTTCCTTTGGTACTTTTGTTGTTTAAATATTATAATATAAATATAAAGTATAAGTACTAAAAATATATATGTCTAATAAACAGGACGGTTTTTTTGTTTCTACATTATTATGACAAAAACTATCTCTATATATTTCCAACACTCCTTTAGTAAATCATTTGTTCGATTAGATATAAAGTTTTAATGCCTTTTTGAACTGCGGTAGCCAAATGTTACAGTACAACCAAAGGTTGTACTGTAATAACAGCTCGGGGGGGGTGGGATGTGGTCCGGGGTGCAGATTCAGTAACAGCAGACATGCTAGAAAACTCAACATAGCTTCGGCTACGCTCGGATTTTAAGCAGTTGGTAAACACCCTCTAGAGTCAAGCAACCAAGGATACAGCTGGAATGGCAGGCAGGATAGTTATGTATGCCTTTTTTGTTATGTTACTATGTTAGCCGCGTACTGTGGGAAAATAATATTTTTATGTTGATCACATACAGAGTGAACTAAAAACTAAACAGGCTTTTCTTAATGATTTTATTATTTCTTTAGTTTGTTATCCTAATTTTTTGCCACTACATAGTAATCGCACTTGAAAGAAAAGGTTTGAAATAGTACATGCACATAAGACATCAGGCTTTTATATTTATTAGGTCGCTTTACTCTTTGATTAGATTACAATTTGTGTTTAAATGGATTGAACCAAACCTAAAGAAGATAATTTGGATTTATTTATTTTTGCTGCTGAAGATCACCATTGGTTTGGATATTCGAAATACGACTCATATTTCTAGTATTTATATAGTATACATGGTCTTGCAAATTCAATGGAATAGAATTAATTTTATCTATAAAACCGTTAAGAGATACGAGGTTAGTCATAAACAATTTTCCGTTGATAAAATTGGAAAATTCCGACTACTACCGGAGATATCCGCAAAAAAGGTGCATTTGGAAAGATATTACAAAATAAATTTTAAAACGTTAAAACCACTTTTCCTCTTTTATAAGATAACGTACTAGGATTTAAAATCTGACGTTTCGTCCTCGAGGTCTCATCATCAACTTAATTTTTTAAAATATGAACCTGAATTTTTCATTTTATTTTAACAAGCGTATGTCAAATTCACAAAAAAAAAATTCAAATACACTATATGTGTGAGTTTATGTCCATTACATCATTGAGGTCAACGGCTTGTTAAAATGGATTGAAAAATCCAGGTAGACTTTAATAAAATTAAGTTAATGATGAGAACTCAAAGACTGAAAATGCCATTAGAAAAAAAAAATAATAAGGAAAATTACTATTATCTTTTTTTCACGGATTTCTTCGGAAGTCAGGCACATCAGAAAATGGGTCAGGGGGCGCTTCGCCCCCCAGTCTTGTTAGGGAGGGGTTAGCATCCCCTGTATGTGTACTCAAAAAGCGAAACTCTTCATAATGTCGTCGGGTGCGACACTAAAAGAAATTAATTTGCAAATAGATTTTTCAACATGGCCAACACAATATACATTAATTTACATAAAAGAAAGAAAACGTATAAAAACCAGTTTAAAATTTCACCTAACAACTTGTTTTAGTAGAGCCAATCTCTCCTCTCGGGATTTTTGTATGAAAATGTAGGTAGTATTATTCATAGAGGAAGGGAGTTGTTCTAAGTTTTCGCATTGTTTATTCCACTTTTTCGAAAAATTACATTTTAGAAAACTTTTTAAGAAAATCATACGTATAGCTGCTTATATTTGTCTTATACCAGCTTAAGCGGACAACAAAAACCGCATGTCACAGAGAATGTTTATATTTTTTTCAAAATGCTACCTGGGTTCAACGGATTTTGTCAAAAAAATCATGGGAAAAGATTCAAGTGAAATGATTGATATGTTTATTATTCACCAATAAATATTTTTATTCTTACAAATTTATTAAACACAAGTAAAATTATTAAAAATGTCAGAATTTCACGAGGTTTTTGTTGTTTTCTTGTTAGGTATGTATTGTTATTAATAAAAAAAGACCCCAGTATTTCATAATACTTATTTTTAATAGAAGTTCTTATAACAAAATATATGGAGCAACATATTTCAGTTTGTTAATTTCTTTTTTTCGAAATGATCGACTACTTCTAAGGTCCCTGTCGAAATCAACGACATATTAATTCAGGGTTGAATTTCGTTGTAAAAACATGGCTGAACACCAATAATAAACAAGGACGAAATGTGTAAAAGAATTTATAAATGCCACAGGAAAACAAGAACTAATATTGCAAAAGCAAAGAAAAAAACACGAAATATAAATAGCCCAGTAGAATTAATTATCACTGTAAAAAAATATATTCCAGGTAGTAAATCTACCTCTGCAGACCCATTTCTTCCTGACTGGCCTTGTGTAATAACGTTCAAAAACTCACAGAAAAATGAACTAAAAAACTTCTAAAAATCATTACACCTAAAACTAAACCAAACACCCAGAGTAATCGATCCAGCCTGTTTGTGCCCTAAATTTTAAATAAATCGGTACAGGCATTCCCAAATTGTAGGAATTAAAAAAAGCATATTAAAAAGATTAAATATTAGGTGTTTACTAGTATTTAAGAGTAACGCGTACACAAAATTTAAAAAAAAAATGCCTACCTCTTGCGTGCACAGTAAGAGTTTAGTAATGGCAGACGTGCTAGCTCTAGAACGTCTGTTGTTACTGCCTACTGGACGCCTAGGTAGTGTAGCCAATCCCAGCCGAAAGCGAGCCGATCGTCTAGCGCATCTGCTGTTACTGAATATGCATCCGGGGTTCGAAGGAGTGATCAAAAACCATGATTCGGGGTCCATATTAAGCTCTAGATCCCCCCGTTGCGAAATGGAGACACTTACATCTAACAAAACGTAAATTAATTACTAAATCTAATAAAACGTAAATTAATTATCTTTAATATATTGCGTATGTACAGGGTGGTCCAATAATAGAGGACGTCGGGCGTAATTCGAGAACCGTTAATGAGCGAACTTAAGGAAAAAATATTTATAAATCGTCCAAGAGAAATTGCTGTAAATTGTCCTTACTAGGAGGAGTAAGAGCAACATAAAAGTGTAGTACCCAATTTTCTCTTAAGTTTTCATAACTGAGGTATGTTAAAAATATAAGCATTGTATTGTTCAAACAATTATGTACTGTTTTGATTCAGACTACTTTTGTCTATTTTGAAAAATAAAGTGGTGGGGTCAAACATTTTTACTTTCAAATGTAGATATCTCTGTTTTGGATGAACCTATTTGATTTAACTTGGTGTTGAAAAAAGTGCTTTTTTTGCTCTACTTGTTAAGCCATAAACTATACCGTAATTACTTTGTTAGTGGTTACTAGATGGCGTTGTATCGGAATTCTCCAAATAATGCTGATTTTCTTCAAAAAATTAAAAGATACCCTATAACTTTTATATCACAATTTATTTAATAGTTATGAAGGGTTTTTCATAGTGAAATAAAAAATCCAGGTTCGCATTTAAATTAAAAGACTTGATAATGGTCTCTCGAATCCGAAACGTCGGCTTGGAAAATTAACCTTGTCGATTTATAGAGGAGAAAAAGTGACAATGACAAAGTGGAAATTATTTTCATCTCTTGTTTCAAGTATTCCTAAAATTTTAGGAAAACCAAAAAACTGGAAAAAACAAGGCTCCAATAGAAACTTTAGTAATCTTGCATAGCTGTAAAGGACAAATCTTAACAAAGGAATAAATCAAAAAATACTTATACTCATAATCACATAAGCTTCGCAATAAAATAGCTAAAGCTAGGGCGAAGCAAGGCAGGACTCGGTTTGGGCAAAAATAATAAACCGAGTTCTACGAGGTTCACTGAAACAACAAAAAAATTGACGGAATGAATTAACAACTAAGAATAAACTAACAACAAATATATTTAAAAATATGCGACTCGACCTACTGCAAGAAGCGATTTGGTGGACCGTATTAGGAATACCATCCAAAGTATCTCTTTGATTGACAATGGACAGCAGGCATCTTGAGTATTTGCGAAAGTAGTTTTTAGTAATTTTAAATATATTTGTTATTAATTTTTTGTTAGTTCATTTCGTCCTTTTTCTTTTGTTGTTTTACTAAAGCAAGGTAGAATTCGGTTTAATCTTTCTACCCAATCCGAGTCCTGCCCTGCCTCGTCCTAGCTTTAGCTATTTTATTGCGAAGCTTATGTGATTATGACACTGAATTTTAGCATCTTATGTTTTGTTCCTTTGTTAAGTTTTGTTCTTTACAGTTATGCGAGGTTACTAAATGCTTGACCTTTCCCCACCACTTTATTTCTGAAAATAGACAAAACTGGTCTGAAGCAAAAAAGTGCGTAATTGGTTGAGGAATATAATGCTTATGTTTTCAACATACCTCAATTATTGAAATTTAAAAGAAAATTGGCATTTACGCTTTTGTGTTGCTATTGCGCCCCTAGCGGCCAACTTCCGGAATTGAAAATAATTTACAGAAATTTCTCTTGGTCGATTTACCTATAAATATTTTTTCCTTAAGTTCTGTCATTAACGGTTCCTGAGCTACAGCCGACGACCTCTATTATTGGACCACCCTGTACGTACACAGGCATTGCCTAAAGTCCTTAAATCAGTCATTAATAAATCCAAAAATGATTTATTTGTTTTATGGAAAAATAGCGAGAAAATGGTACTCTTTTTTTAAAGCAGTTAATGTTTGGTTGCAAATGGTATACTAGATGCTCGAAAATTTAACAGATTTATGGCCGGTTGCAGAAAGCTCAATTAAAGTTTAGAATGTTTAACGGAACGTCAAAGTTGACAGCGAGTTCCTAGATTTGTGTAAACAGCTTGTCAAATCCAAAAGCTCGGTTAAATATTCTAAACAGCAATTAAGTTTTGTGCAAACGTAGATTAATATAATTATAAACCACATATTTAGTCACGTAGTACATTTTTTTAAATGTAAACTCTCAAATAGAAAATAAAATTTAACAGTGTCGAGCTCTTAATTTAATACATGTTCAATAAAGTACATTAAATCGTGATTTTACGACTGACTTACCTTTTCACAATATTGTCTTAAAATTTGAAGTACATTTTATGTGACCCAAATTTAACAAAGATAAAATAAAATGTAAAATCATTGAGTTCTCTTTATCCCAACATTTATATTTACCTAGAGATCCTGCTTTTATTATTATATCATTTGGCAGATATATTTCATTGATTAAGTTTGCTCTTAATTTTTCCATTATATTCTCAGGAACAATTTTAAAAAACGGCACTTTATCCATACTAATCCTTGATGTAACCATGCGAATTTCTTTCCTCAGAGACTCAGAAGTAATCCGGTCGATACTGGAGGCCTAAAATATCTACTATGAACATCTTTTAGCCAACAAAAAGTCACGAAATAATAATATTAAAGTTTGTTTATTGCTAAATATGATTCTGTTTTTAAAATCTAAAGTAAAGAATTAAGGTGTTTCCATTAGACAGTAAAATCAGATACAAAGTTTAAAGCTCGTTTCATTATTTTCAATCAGTAAGCTGTTTTAATTGGCTTGGGCTCTTTCTGTATTGAACATGGTGATAGAAGAAGTGACGCAGAAACTGAATGTGTTTTAATATAATCCATTTCGTTAGTGATAGTTTTTCACACAATAAAAAAAATCGGTAAATCTCTTTTACCCAGAAGTTCCCTCGTTATGATTTTTTCCATATATTAGGAATAGTGAAGTGTGGCCTAATTTGGTTCAGAACATGGTCATATATATATATATATATATATATATATATATATATTATATATAACTAAATATATATATATATATATATATATATATATATATATATATATATATATATATATATATATATATATATATATATATATATATATATATATATATATACATATATATATACATATATATATATATATATATATATATATATATATATATATATATATATATACAATGTGTCCCAAATTTGGCTTACATGCATTGCTCTCTCGTAAACCGCTATAGCTACAGGGTGGGTTAAATTAGGAAAGTTTTAGAGAATTTTATTACAAATTTGATGACGTTTTGAAGTTTAGGATATCTTTTGTGGTTTTTCAAGATAATTGGGAAAAATCAAAATGGTGCATTTTCAACTTTTGCCCGTAGCTTCTAAACGACTCGTATTATGGTTTTATGGTTTATACATTATTAGGGCACTTTTATTAGAGGAACATTATGCAGGTAAAACGAAGTTTCTAGCTTCAATTGTTTTTGAGATATTGGCATCAACTTTTTATTTTCTTACCGACGCCATATTGGATTATTGTATTTTTGGAAAGATCTTTTTAAGAGCTTTCCAATGATGTATAACAAGGTAAGATTATTATTTTTCTTGAGCTCTAAAAACCAAAATACTTGTTTTTTTTTTTAAGTAGGCTTTGATTACGTATGGCGGCCATAATGAAACAAAAGAATGCCGCATGTCAACAATCATTTTGTGTTCCTGAATAGTACTTGTTATCATTTTCTCATTGTGCCAGTTTTTACAAAGTTTATTTGAGTTTCTTATACTACTTAAAATGGAGGGTAATTATTCCAACGAAGAGAATTTGGATATGATAGAACTTTATTTTAAAGCAAATAGAAATACACAAGCAGCTGCGCGTTCATACGAAGAACAATTTCCAGACCGACATCAACCAAGCCAAAGGCATTTCAGATTTCTAATTGTTAACCTGTTAGCCTACGGGTCTTTTTTGAAACCGAAACCAAAGACCTATTCAATAGATAATGAAGCAAGAAACGCAGCTATAATAGAAAGTGTCAGGGACAACCCAACACCCTCAGTAAGAAAGATTGAAGAACAAACGGCAATTCCCAAATCAACCGTCCAACGAGTCTTGAAAAAACTTCACTTTCATCCCTATAAACCTACTATTGTACAGGGTCTTCAGGTAAATGATTTTGCGAGAAGAATCACGTTTAATGAATGGTTCATCAACAAATGCCAGCAAATACCCAACTTTCATTCTAAAGTACTTTGGACAGATGAAACACGATTTACAAACTGTGGAATTTTCAATAAACATAATACTCATTACTGGGGCACCGAGAATCCTCATAATTTAGAAGAAAGACGTTTACAAACAAAATTTGGGTTCAATGTGTGGTGTGGCATTATAGGTAATTCCAAACAATGCACTTCTGCTTTAAATCACTCATAACAATTTGTATTTTAGATAACCGTTTGATTGGGCCGTTCATTTTCCAAGAAAATTTATCGGGTAACAGATATTTGCAACTATTACGGGAACAAATTATTCCAGAAGTTATAAATTCTGTTCCCCCAAACGACCTGCAAAATATTTGGTTCCAACAAGATGGCTGTCCGGCTCACGGTACCAGAGAGGTGATGGCGGTCCTCAGAAATACTTTCGGGGAAAATATTATCGCTAATAATGGCCCTGTTGCTTGGCCGGCAAGGTCACCGGATATTACTCCTCCCGATTTTTATTTATGGGGATACGCAAAAAATGAGGTCTACAAATTTTCTCCGCCAGAAAGTCTCAGAGAGCTAGAAGACAGAGTCCGAGATGTTTTTGCTAA
>JAUTXW010002847.1:0-110314 GCA_030620095.1 Kuschelorhynchus macadamiae | reverse complement strand
TATATTTATATATATAATATATATATATATATATATATATATATATATATATATATATATATATATATATATATATATATATATATATATATATATATATATATATATATATATATATATATATATATATATATATATATATATATATATATATATATATATATATATATATATATATATATATATATATATATATATATATATATATATATATATATATATATATATATATATATATATATATATATATATATATATATATATATATATATATATATATATATATATATATATATATATATATATATATATATATATATATATATATATATATATATATATATATATATATATATATATATATATATATATATATATATATATATATATATATATATATATATATATATATATATATATATATATATATATATATATATATATATATATATATATATATATATATATATATATATATATATATATATATATATATATATATATATATATATATATATATATATATATATATATATATATATATATATATATATATATATATATATATATATATATATATATATATACATATATATATATATATATATATATATATATATATATATATATATATATATATATATATATATATATATATATATATATATATATATATATATATATATATATATATATATATATATATATATATATATATATATATATATATATATATATTTTTGCGTTACATGTTAATTGGGTAATGTACATAATTTTAATAATAATTTGAAACGATGGCAAACACTATGTTAAGTGGTGGTAAAATACTCGAAGTTGCAACTAATAGATGGCGCCGTGCTTTATATTTTTCCCCTCAATATTACGAAAATTGAATCACCCCGGGAAAGTGTTGGATCTGTAAGTATCGCTTCTCGGCCTTTTGGCTAAGATCAAAGTGTAGTATCTGTTCTTATCAGCTTAATATCTGATACGCCCCGCATGCGGGGCCAGTATATTAAACTGATTTTTGGAAACTGAGGGAGGTTAGGGGCTTGCTCCACCTCCTTCACGGGTTGGCCCGGTATTGCAGTACCGCCGGGATCGGCCCATTTATTTAAATTAAATACAATTCATTAAAATGTAAATAATAAGTTATAGTAGTACCGTTCCCGAGTCTCCTTAGGATTCGACATTATAAATGGCGTTGTAGTAAGTTAATACAATTTATTTAAATTAAATACAATTCATTAAAATGTAAATAATAAGTTATAGTAGTACCGTTCCCGAGTCTCCTTAGGATTCGACATTATAAATGGCGTTGTAGTAAGTTAATACAACTAGCGCAGCGCATCCGTCTAGAGATGAGATGATGCAGCAGCCGCTTCTCATACAAAGTGCTTAAATATCATTTAACGAATTATCACAATTTAATTAAAAAATTATATATTTACTATTTTTTAGCAGTGTTGCCAGTCTTTTTGTACTAGATCTAGTACATCTTAAAGAATCTAGTACTTTATTAAAATCAATCAGGGTACCCTTTGATTTAGTCAAATTTATAATTTTTATGAACTGTAAGTAAAAAACTGCATGACAAATTGAAGGGTGTAGAATGGGATACATATGTTCCAAAGAAAATTCTGGTGGATTTCGCAACCGTCTGGGAGTTTTTGCATTGAAAAATAGTAAAATTGTATTTTTTTGTTGAAAAACAAAAATTTTTATTTTTCGTCGACCCTATACCGCATATGCTATCGTCTAAAATTAAAAAAAAACCTAAAATGTTTGGGTTTATAAGATTAACGAGCACCGATTTTAGATTTTATGTAAATTTTTTAATCAATTTCCTATGAACAATAAAATCTACTACTTTTTTCCAAAATCTAATACTTTTTCTGACTGTTCTAATCTAGTACAAACGTATACATTTCTGGCAACACTGTTTTCTAGTCAAATCAACGCTGTTAAATGATATATTTTATTCTAGACCTGATGAACAGAAATATAAACTCCATAGCGTACACTTCTATGCACGGTTAGTAATTTATTATACTTTCTTAATCCAAATATATTTCTTTCAGAGCTTGAAAGTGTTAATATGCAACACGAAATGTTGCGATTGAAAATAGTGGTTTCACTTAAAACCTAACTGCAGTCCCATAACCCACAAACTAATGTTATAAGCATTCTCCGGTGACGATCGTAACCAAAATAAACTAACTGCCTCCGCTCTAGTCCTACATCAACAGGAATCGGCCCACAAATAAAATTCGAAAGGTGTAGGGAGCATTATAAGACCAGAATAATCCAAGAAGCCGTGGAAATTTAAAAACAAGGTGTTTTAAATGAAAGGGGCGAATAATTAAAACTATATACCTCTGGGTATAGAAGACAATAATCGACAAACCTAAAATTACAAAAAAGCCAAGTGGAATTAGTGCAAATGCCAAAGCAACTTCCGGAAAATATAAATAATAACGAACGGCCACCCAGATATAACCTTCGGCCCTTGGTGGACGTATAACGTTTCAGTCTCCATTCGGATGCGAGACACAAATATGCTATTGGCGAAACGTTAGCAACAATGTTCTTTTCAGAACGACAGTAGTAAACGGATGTACATCGGTAATGAAATCACTAAGGATCAACCACTCCGCTCCTATTCTGACACAGAATTGGCCATCCCCGAGGCGTCGGTATACCAACCTACCCGATAGGGTGCACTATTCTCCGTTGATCTTTTGTTTAGATGTCGAATTCAAAAGACATTGTAAGTCTTAGACCATAGTCTGGAAAAATTGCTCTGATATGCATTCCATACTAATTTGCATCTGAGGAGTGGATATTTAAAAGTTCATTGATCCATATCCGTTATTGATGAAAGTTCAGCAGGAGAAAATTTTATTGAAGGAACATAGATGTCCCGTTAAAGTTCCCAGGATAGAACTTTTTCTTCGAAGTCGTGATGCTAGTGATCCTATAACAAGACCTCAACCCCTTGTCTATGTGCAGGATTTTCTGTCTAGGAACACAGAAAATCAAATCAAATCAAAACAATATATTTTCTCAATATTAATTTTATCAAAGTATTACACAATTATATAATATATATATATATATATATATATATATATATATATTTATATATATATATATATATATATATATATATATATATATATATATATATATATATATATATATATATATATATATATATATATATATATATATATATATGTATATATATATATATATTATATTTATATATATATATATATATATATATATATATATATATATATATACATTTTAGATGCTCACGATCGTACTAAGATAAATGAGGAATCTAATATCGGGTATGCGGTCTGTAGGTCAAATAAATAACTAATTTACTTCTGACATCCTCTATATTTCGTCATTTGTTTATGACTTAATCAGGAGGAAACGCTAAAATACACCACAGATTAAAATGATATCAAATTAAAAAAAAAACAGTTAAGACTTACAAGTGAAGTTACAAAAACATGGCGCTATATGCATTTTAACACACAGTAGAACGTTAAATTAAGACGAATGCAACCACATGAATATTAAAATGTTGATAACAGGTAGAACCTAACAACTAGCAAGACATTTATATATACATTTATTTATTTATTTTTTTTTGAATAATAAGAACTATTTTTTTTTGTGGTAAAAGAAACATTGATAAACAGTTTTATGTACATATTGGAGTTCGTGGAATATTTATATTTGGTATTTAAGTTATTTGTTTTTTGTTAAACAAGGCAAAGAATTCATTTATTCAACAGATTGCAGTAAATGATGCCCAGCTGTTGGATGTCAGATCTAGAATTAACTGAATTATTTTCGTTGTTGATATGTACCATTTCCAGAAATAGCCTTTTTCTGTAATTATTTTCATATTCCAGAATTTGTATGTTTTCGTAATCAACATTGTGATGCTCTTTCTGAAAATGATCAACCAAAGCACATGAGTTTTTCCCAATACGGCAGTCGCTTTTGTGTTGTGTCGAACGATTTTTAATATATTGGGAAGTTTGTTCTATGTAACACTGATTGCATGGTTTACAAGGAATTTTATATACAACATTATTATTTAATGGGATCGGAGTTTTATCTTTAATTTTAGTGAACATTTTGCCAACCGTGACTGTATTATATTTAGCTATTTTTAAATTATCTCTTTTAAGGTGGTTAGTAACATTATCTGTAAGACCTTGAATGTAGGGCAATTTCTTATATTTGAAATGTGCAATAACTTGGTCTTCTGTCGGACCATCAAAAAATCCAGAATGATAAATTAATTTGTTTAGTATTTTTTTTGGAAAACCATTATTTAGAAATAGTGTATATACTTTCTTTAAATTTTCTTTCAAAAACCTTTCGTCCGAAATATGAGTGACACGATTTTTTAAGGCAATAATTGTGTTGAATTTTTGGCTCATTGGATGGTTCGAAAAATAATTAATATATCGTCCAGAGGACGTCGGTTTTTGGTACCAGCTTAAAATAACTTTATTAGTATTAGTATTAACTTCTGTTTCCATAGTAAACTGCAAATGTCCATTCACAGAGTTAAAAGTAACTAAAGTATTTTTATCTCACTCGAAGGGACAGAAGTCACTATGTCATCCACAAATTTATACAAAAACGGAACATTAAAAGGTAATTTTTCTACGATTATGTCTAATATATGATGCATTACTATTTGAGCCAAGATTGGACTAATAGGTGAGCCCATGGGGGTACCAAATGTTTGTTGGTAGAAACGGTATTGAAAGAAAAATAACAGTTATTGCACACAAACGATAATAATTTGAAGAAACTATGGTAACTTAACGTTGTGAACGGCTCTATTATGTGCCATTGTGAACGCAGCAATTCAAGAATAAGATCGAAAGGGATATTAGTAAATAATGACACCACATCCATTGACACCAATAAATAATCTTCGGGTAATCTCCGATCTTCGATAGAATTTACAAAAACAAATGTGTCAGGTATATTGTAGTTAGTCCTATCGGCTAAGGATTCTGTTAAAATTTTCGTTAGAAATTTGGATAAGTGGTAAGTAGCAGAACCTACACAAGATACTATTGGCCGGAGTGGAATATTGGGCTTATGAATTTTTGGTAGACAGTATAATTTTGATAAAACGGAATTATAAATAGTGAGACATTTAGCAACGTCTTCATCAATTTCATTTTCGATTTTACCGATTTAATTAATTCATTGACTTTTTTTTGTAAATTAGCGGTAGGATCCCTATCTAACTGTTGGTATGTATTAGTATCGCTTAATATTTCCTCCGTTTTGGTGATATAATCGTTTTTGTTCATAGCTACGGAACTATTACCCTTATCGGCCTGTAAGATATAAATATTAATTATCATTAAGAAATTGTTTATATATAATTGTTGTAACGGCGTACTTTTATTTGTACTCAAGTGTGTTCGATAATTAGTTATATTGTTAGTAACTTGAGCTCTTAAGATATGTTTGTTATTATCAGGCGCGTCATAAATAATATCTTCAACATCAGCATACATTTTTTAACATTTAGTTGATCATTGGTAGGAGAAATTGCGAATTTAGGACCTAAGCATAACATATCTGCAATGTAATTTGGTATATTTACGTTCGATATATTATTAAACTATTTCTTGTTATCGATAAACATTCTCTCCCTATTTTGAAAACAACGAATAAAATTATCAGACTTTTTTAAATTAGAATTCTTTACCTTGTTAAAACGTCTATTATACGCTTAACCTACGAGAATATTCATTTAGGATATGTTTTGGAAGAATATTATTTAATTCATGTTTAATTTAGTCTAGATTTTTGATCATATTACTGATATTGTTGTAACATACCTTAATCTCTAGATTGAGATTCTTTTTACTTAGAGCAACAATGTGCCTACGAACTTTTTGAGCTATCTACCAGTTATTGGTATATATATATATATATATATATATATATATATATATATATATATATAGAAAATATATATATATATGCCATTACCCAGCTTGATGTTAATTGAAGACCATTTTTTCATCAATAGTGTAGTGTGATTACCAAAGGTGTTTGTGATTAGTTGATAAAAACCCATCTGAAAATTATATATATGCTCACGACCGTACTATATATATATATATATATATATATATATATATATATATATATATATATATATTTTTTTATGACTTCATCAGGAGGAAACGCTAAAATACACCACAGATTAAAATGATATCAAATTAAAAAAAAACCAATTATAATTTAAAAATAGCTAAATATAATACAGTCACGGTTGGCAAAATGTTCATTAAAATTATAGATACAACTCCGATCCCATTAAATATAATGTTGTATATAAAATTTTGTAAACAATGCAATCAGTGTTACATAGAACAAACTTCCCAATATATTAAAAATCGTTCGACACAACACAAAAGCCACTGCCGTATTGGGAAAAACTCATGTCCTTTGGTTGATCATTTTCAGAAAGAGGATCACAATGTTGATTACGAAAACATACAAATTCTTGAATATGAAAATAATTACAGAAAAAGGCTATTTCTGGAAATGGTACATATCAACAACGAAAATAATTCAGTTAATTCTAAATCTGACATCCAACAGCTGAGCACCATTTATTGCAATCTGTTGAATAAATGAATTCTTTGCCTTGTTCAACAAAAAACAAATAACTTAAATAATTTGGAGGACTTCAGAACTTAGACGGCTTCTTCTGTCTGTGATTATCTGTCCTTTCTTCAAAAATATCCGTTCGCACGGAGCAGACGTTGCTGGAAGGCACAACCTTCGTCTCATAATTTCATAGGGGCTAGGAAACATGGTTTTGTGCTCTCTCCACCACAAAAGTGGATCACTGCTTCGCGAAATAAAAGGCACTTGGGAATATTTGTCTACTTCTATGATGCTCCCGGCACGGGAATTCTTGGAATTTACTATTAAATTTTGGACATCGTTGTCGAAATCGGACCATATGCTGAAATTGCTAGGTAACGTTTTTTGCAAGTTGTATATCTATTTTTTGATTGTCTTTTATTTTGACACGTTTTGAAATTATGTCCTCTTTTGTTTGCTTTAAAATATAGTCTTTATGAAATCCAAAATTTTTAAATCTAGGATCTAAAAACGCTGCTTCCCATATTATTTTTAAATTTCTATATTTTTTTTTTAAATCGAGTTATTGCCTCATCATACAATTTTTGCACCATTTTTTGTAACAATGTACTTTCATATTCTTCGTTTTTAAGGCGTTGGCAGTAATTTATAAGACTTTTGGTTATTACAGCGATTTTTGATAGGTTTTTTTCTGCATTTATTTCGTTATTTCGTTAAAAATTGATAAAATCTCACAACCTTTATCTATAATGTACCAGTCTTCAAGTGTAAGAACCACAAGGGAAGAATTATTTAATATTGCAATTGTGCTTTGCAATGGTTGATTTTTTTTAAACCTGTCTAGCATGTTAAAAGTGGAGTTCCACCTGTCAGCGGGCAGTCTTGTTTTAACTTTTAAACTGTTAACACTGGCGGCTCGTGGTCAACTTTTCATGGGGGGTCAATATATATACAACACAAAGAGTCATCTGAAAAAATCAGACAAAATACCGATTTACTTCTTTGTCTTTGTCTTTACTTGTTTGCTTTGCTTAAATTTCGGCAAAGGTCGACTACTGGTCTTAAACTCGAGTCGTTTCTCAAAGTTCAGCTCGCCAAAATAATTGAAAACGGCTTTTAAAGTCTTAATATTCTAAAACACTGTGGCTACCTTTCTTTAAAACATTAATATAAACCACAAAATCAACAAACAAAATGTAAAGTCTTGAAAATAAAATCTATAAAAATACGTAGTCGTAACCACAACCTATCACATGATCCACATTAAACGCATCAACTGACAAAAATATTTAAGTTTCCTCGGCGCGGCTGCTGACCCAAACTTTGCCAACGTAAGCCTATATTATATATGCGCCCCTGTGAAAATTGGATCGGGAACACTCGGTAAAAGCTCGCCTCCGTGCATGATCGATGCCAATGAAACGAAACCTGTCGATAGTGTGTCGCGGAATTAAGTGAACGCTTAGAATAATAGAGGGAATTTCCAAATAAAAAAAGATGATAAAACAAAACATAAATTATATATTATTTTATTTATTTGTTTCTGTTTGAAAATATTTATTGAGGAGTCATATGACCTAATGGAGGAGCCACCACTGACTGTTAAAGTTATTCGGAGATATATTCCGAAGAACAGACAGTTGCCAAACATTGTTTTAGAATTATCGCCTGATTTTTAAGCGTCTCGTCGGTAATGGAGTGTATACATGGACTGGAATAGTTTTTTTGCTTATGAGTATAAAGCAGTACATAAACAGCAGTCGAAGATTGTCTGTCCATTATGTAATCAAAACCACAAGAGTGAATAAGGCAGATCCGCTATTAAAGCATGTACCAGCTGTAAGGAAGATCACTCATGAAATATTAAAAATACCGAATATCCATTATAAACATAGTGTTTTCGCAAAAACTGTGCTAGCTATGAGAGAGCATTAGAAAGAGTTAATTCTAGGACCCAGTATATATAGCAATTACCATTCAGCATCAACCAAAAATCTTCATTGCATAGGGTACTGATCTTGCATGTGAACGCTAAGGGGTTTTTTTCGCCTAATGGGGAGATTGAACGGTTGCAGCGGAATGAGGGTCCTTCTGTTGTGTGTGTAAGTGAGACTTATCTGAACCCTGGAATAGAAGACGAAGAGGTGCCGTACCAGGTAATAATATAATTTGTTATTCAAATAGCAGTCACGCTGGAGGGATGACAATTTATATTAAAACATTTTTTTATGTAATGTGTTACGCAATGCTTCATATATTAAACACTTCTCTTTCCTCTGGAAAAGTGACCAATGACTTAAAAACTAGTATTACAATTCCTCTACCTAAAGTTTCTAAACCAACAGTTCCCTCCGAATTCAGATCGATTAATTTGTTCTCAGTTTTGGATACAATTATTGAAACTATAGTGTGTCAACAGCTAAGAAACTACTTCGAGTCTATTACATTAGTATATATCGGACAATCTGGGTTCAGAAAAGTGACCATTCGTGCGAATGGTCCTTGCAGTATGTATGTGCAACGTGGCGAAGAGACAGCATTAAATTGGATTAGGGATTATTTAAGCAACAGATTTCAAATGGGATTATAACATTTCTAGTAAAATAGAAAGTACATTTGGTGTCCCGCAAGGAAGTATTCTTGGTCCTCTCCTTTTTGATATCTGTGTCAATAACCTTCACAAAGTTTTAAATGGGTCTTTTGTAAATTTGTTTGCGGATGACACTCTAATTTCTGCATGAGGAAAAAAATTTCAGAGAAATTACTGATACTTTAAACAATGAGCTCGTATGACTTTATGAGTGACTGCAAAAATAAATTAAAATTTAATACTACGATAATAAAGTGTACGGTTATAGAATCTACTACCAAACTATAAAAAATATGCAGAATTAGGTTTGCCTCATAAGATTTGTGATTCAATTATTGACCTTGTTTCCGAAATTAAATATGTAAGTATTTTTTGGATCCCGGAATTGACGTTTTCTAATCAAATAAATTATCTATGTAAAAAACTAGGTAAAAAGATAGGATTCTTTTGTCGCATTTCAAATTGTTTACAGCAATGGGCTAAAATGTTAATTTTTAACACCATTGTTTTGTCCCATTTCAGTTACTGCTGTTCTCTTTTTATATCTTGTACTCAAAAACACACAGAGGCTACAGATACCACAAAATAAGGCAATGCGTATAATACTTAATTGTGACTGATAAATTCCAATTAAAAATATGTTACAGAGATTAAATTGGTTTCCGATTGCACAGAGCATCAAAGAGGCAAAAATAGATCATAATAAAATGCCTATTTACTTGAAAGTTTTTCTTGATAGATCAGATTTCCATGAGTATAATATCGGTTCTAGGCAACATTTTCATATTAACTCTGTTAAAGTATGGTCCTTGTTTATAGAAATATATATATATATATATATATATATATATATATATATATATATATATATATATATATATATATATATATATATATATATATATATATATATATATATATTTATATATATTTATAATATATATATATATATATATATATATATATATATATATATGTGTTTTCATATATAAAGAACAGTTTTGCTGACGTTTCGCCAAAATCACATTTGGCATTTTCGGAGCTTTCTTTCTCGCGTCCGAATAGAGACTCTTCGAAAATGCCAAATGTGATTTTGGCGAAACGTCAGCAAAACTGTTCTTTTCAGAACGACAGTAGTGAACGGATGTACACCCGGAATGAAAACACATTGTATTTTTCCATCCGTGAAGGAGTAAAAATCAACATAAATATATATATATATATATATATATATATATATATATATATATATATATATATATATATATATATATATATATATATATATATATATATATATATATATATATTCTATAAACAAGGACCATACTTTAACAGAGTTAATATGAAAATGTTGCCTAGAACCGATATTATACTCATGGAAATCTGATCTATCAAGAAAAACTTTCGAGTAAATAGGCATTTTATTATGATCTATTTTTGCCTCTTTGATGCTCTGTGCAATCGGAAACCAATTTAATCTCTGTAACATATTTTTAATTGGAATTTATCAGTCACAATTAAGTATTATACGCATTGCCTTATTTTGTGGTATCTGTAGCCTCTGTGTGTTTTTGAGTACAAGATATAAAAAGAGAACAGCAGTAACTGAAATGGGACAAAACAATGGTGTTAAAAATTAACATTTTAGCCCATTGCTGTAAACAATTCGAAATGCGACAAAAGAATCCTATCTTTTTACCTAGTTTTTTACATAGATAATTTATTTGATTAGAAAACGTCAATTCCGGGATCCAAAAAAATACTCACATATTTAATTTCGGAAACAAGGTCAATAATTGAATCACAAGTCTTAAGAGACAAACCTAATTCTGCATATTTTTTATAGTTTGGTAGTAGATTCTATAACCGTACACTTTATTATCGTAGTATTAAATTTTAATTTATTTTTGCAAAGTCACTCATAAAGTCATACGAGCTCATTGTTTAAAGTATCAGTAATTTCTCTGAAATTTTTTTCCTCATGCAGAAATTAGAGTGTCATCCGCAAACAAATTTACAAAAGACCCATTTAAAACTTTGTGAAGGTTATTGACACAGATATCAAAAAGGAGAGGACCAAGAATACTTCCTTGCGGGACTCCAAATGTACTTTCTATTTTACTAGAAATGTTATAATCCCATTTGAAATCTGTTGCTTAAATAATCCCTAATCCAATTTAATGCTGTCTCTTCGCCACGTTGCACATACATACTGCAAGGACGATTCGCACGAATGGTCACTTTTCTGAACCCAGATTGTCCGATATATACTAATGTAATAGACTCGAAGTAGTTTCTTAGCTGTTGACACACTATAGTTTCAATAATTGTATCCAAAACTGAGAACAAATTAATCGATCTGAATTCGGAGGGAACTGTTGGTTTAGAAACTTTAGGTAGAGAAATTGTAATACTAGTTTTTAAGTCATTGGTCACTTTTCCAGAGGAAAGAGAAGTGTTTAATATATGAAGCATTGCGTAACACATTACATAAAAAATTTTTTTAATGTAAATTGTCATCCCTCCAGCGTGACTGCTATTTGAATAACAAATTATATTATTACCTGACCTCTTCGTCTTCTATTCCAGGGTTCAGATAAGTCTCACTTACACACACAACAGAAGGACCCTCATACCGCTGCAACCGTTCAATCTCCCCATTAGGCGAAAAAAGCCCCTTAGCGTTCACATGCAAGATCAGTACCCTATGCAATGAAGATTTTTGGTTGATGCTGAATTGTAATTGCTATATATACTGGGTCCTAGAATTAACTCTTTCTAATGCTCTCTCATAGCTAGCACAGTTTTTGCGAAAACACTACGTTTATAATGGATATTCGGTATTTTTAATATTTCATGAGTGATCTTCCTTACAGCTGGTACATTCTTTTATAGCGGATCTGCCTTATTCACTCTTGTGGTTTTGATTACATAATGGACAGACAATCTTCGACTGCTGTTTATGTACTGCTTTATACCCATAAGCAAAAAAACTATTCCAGTCCATGTATACTCTCCATTACCGACGAGACGCTTAAAAATCAGGCGAAAATTCTAAAACAATGTTTGGCAACTGTCTGTTCTTCGGAATATATCTCCGAATAACTTTAACAGTCAGTGGTGGCTCCTCCATTAGGTTATTTATATATATTTATAATATATATATATATATATATATATATATATATATATATATATATATATATATACAGTGTGTATCAGCCAAATAGAATAAATTCGATAATAAATAAATGGGGGCGTGTTCGGAAAAACGCTTGGACCCGTCGATTGGTATTTTTAGTTGCTCATTTTCTCCAATAAAAACTTTTTATACAGGGTGTGTCCTGTAACAGTGGTCAATGCCAACTTTCTTATTTCAAATGCAACACCCCGGATATTATTTAATTTTTGGATTCTTTAGGAGATTTTAAACATATTTTATGTTCAATGTCCTATACCTATCTTCAACTATTTCGGCAATATTAAGTGTTTTCTAACTTATTGCAAAAATTAAGATTAAAAAAATAAAATTATTTATTTCTTCATAATGTATAAACAAAAGTAAAAAGTTAATTTAGGAACTGTTGAATATGCTCGCCGCGAACGTCTTGGCAAATTCCTAATCTTAAATAGAAATTTCTTCTAACGTTATTTAGCATCCCAGGCGTGACCGATCTAATCGCAAGCGTTATTCGTCTTCTTAAGTCAGCTAAGTCGAGGGGTTTAGTTTTGTATACAACATTTTTAATATTTCCCCATAAGAAAAAGTCTAATGGCGTCAGATCAGGGGATCGCGCTGGCCATTCTATCGATCCTCGTCTCCCTATCCACCGATTTGGAAATATTCCGTTGAGGTACTGCCATGCCGGACATTAATTTGGTAATGGGGCGGTGATCCATCTTCCTGAAACCATATCATATTCGCTGGAACTTGTGGGTTTGCTGGATCCGGATACAAATTTGTCAAAGTTGGCACGACATTATTTTGGAGCAGTGCTAAATAATTATCGCCATTCAAATTGCCGTCAATGAAAAAGGGGCCTATGATATGATCCCTAACAATTCCTGCCCAAACATTAACCTTTTCAGGATATTGAGTATGTTCTTCGCTGATCGTTCTTTCCCTAGACCAATAGCGGCAATTTTGACGATTTACATGACCGTGAAGTGTAAAGGTGCACTCATCCGAAAACAAAACATGTTCTAATTGAATAACATTGTTATCTAACATAGCCATCATTTGTTCACAAAAATAAGTTCTCCTATCATAATCGTCTTCCATGAGCTCCTGAGTTGGTATCACTTTATAGGGATGCATTTTATTTTCTTTTAATGTTGGAATAATCGACGAATGGCTAATATCGAACATTGCGGCGCGGCGGCTTGTCGACTAGAAATATGTGGGTTTTCCTCAAACTCAAGCATAATATCCAATTTAGTATCATCATTTATTGAATTGGCAGCTGCTTTTTTTATCTGCCTCACATGTTCAAGCTCGCGAAACTGCTTTTCTATTTTACTAATTGTCCCTTGGGATATATGCGGCAAATTTGGAAATTCTTCATGAAATAAGCGAGCAACTTCCACTTGTGTTCGTGTGTTATCTCCATAACCAATCATTTGTAGAATTGTTATTTTATGCATTTCTGTTAAATGAACCATTTTTCTGATATTAGGTATTATGCAGTTAACGAAATTCAAAAGACTATGACACTGGCACTGACAACTACTGTCTTGCAAAGAGAAAGGCCAGGCATTTTACACAAAAGTAAACAAAACTTAAAAGTAAACAAAACTGGCTCTTTTTGTTCCATATCAATAAAAAGGAACGCTAAAATGGTTTTTGCTTACATTCTTAATATGAAGACCTAAATGGTAAATAAGTATTGAGTGTGTTGTAGCGAATTTTTGTAATCAAATAAATAGTTCAGTAACCAGAGCCACTTTCATGAATAATAATAATTTCGAAATAAATAAAATAAAAATAAATTTGAAAACACTTTATATTGCCGAAATAGTTGAAGATAGGTATAGGACATTGAACATAAAATATGTTTAGAATCTCCTAAAGAATCCAAAAATTAAATAATATCCGGGGTGTTGCATTTGAAATAAGAAAGTTGGCATTGACCACTGTTACAGGACACACCCTGTATAAAAAGTTTTTATTGGAGAAAATGAGCAACTAAAAAAGAAATTATAACGTGTTCTATTATAACTATACAAGTGAAATTTGGTTTACTTTGGAGTACCTATCTAGAAAAAATAAAGAGAATAACTCATGTTCAACATCATCGTACTGTGAAGTAAAGTTAGCATCTAGCGCCACATAATCTGAAAGACAATGATACACAATTAACAGAGAGAGATTGACTTAAAACTGTACAATTCTATAACTAGTTAACAGGTGGTATTTAAATAACGAACCACGATTTCAAGCCGCTAATACTTTAAACATTTAAATACTTGTGGCCTATCTCTTATTTAGCTTTTATAAATAGAAACTTGTTGGCGGAACAAAATGGTGCCTTAATAAAATATTTAAAAATTCAGCCTGAAAATAGTGCTTAATGGTTTGGTTTCAAATTGTGCGCCCAAACTAATTGCTTACTAATTCAAGATGACGGAACAAAATGGCGGCCAAATAAACTGTTTGTAATCGTGAAAAAAATCACCTTCTCAGGTTTTACGTATCTTCACGTTTTAGCGTCTCTAGATGCAAAAAAAACATGTTTTATCAATTCCGTCTGTACTCCTGTCAAATTGTCTGTCAGATCGCGGCATAACTTAAAAACTTCTTACCTGATTGACTTCAAATTTTGACCAAAAGCTAAGGGTCATGTAAGGATGACCTGAATATTTTCGTAAAAATCCAAGTTAGGCTCCGTAAAAAAATTTTTAAGTGTCGACGTTTCGCAAAAATGCATCCTCATGCCACATAGATTCTATATCCTGCGTGAAACCCATATTATCAGTCTTTACATATTCCGTTGGTCCGCAGATATTTCCCAGATATTAAGTTTCTAAACGGTTTTTGTTAACGACCCTTTTCTTGTTATGTTAAAGTGGTGTGTTATTTGGGATTAGGATCCATTAAGAAAACAAAAGTCTTTTTTTAAATTGTAGACGTTTACTTTATTGTTGCGACCTCAGGACACATAGATTTTGAATCCTGCATAAAACCCATAGTATCAGTCTTTACTTGCTCCGGACCAACTTTAAAGACTGATAATTTGGATGCAACAATAAAGTTGCGAAACGTCGATAATTTATAAAAAGACTTGTTTTTCGTTATTGGATTCTAACCCCAAATAATACACCACTCTGACATAACAACAAGAGGATCGGTAACGAAAACAATTTAGAAATTAAAAAAAATTATTATTAAAGAAACTAATTATTTAATTTACCTCAAATTTTGCGCAAAAATCAAGTATTACATAGGAATGAACTGGTAGCATTTTGATATGGATCCAAAATAGTAAAATAAAATAGCGGTCATTTAATTTTGTCGAAAGTGAGGGTTTCATTGATTTAATGAAAGTTAGCCTGAATTACAGTGTGCTTAAACGAAAATAATTTTTGGACAAACTTATACCAATGTAACAAAATATAGCAACCAAAAAATTGTAAGACCGTCTCGAGAGTTGTCCATCAATGGGTATAAAAACTGGTATATGGATCTTTTAAGAGGGTCATCGTTATATAAGTATAAGCAGTCACTTCATCGATAAACATTTGGAACGTAATCGTTTGGTATTGGTTTTGAAGGACTAAATCATACTGCCAAGTCAGTTGCCAGCAATCTGAATGAATCATTTTTGAAGCCAAAATAACTGCAATAGTTTCTGACAACGCAGCGAATATGGAAGCTGCTGTGAGAGAACTTTCGATGGAACATATAGGTTGTGCTGCTCATTCTTTGCAGTTGGTAAGTTCAAAGTTATTTCAGTATGTAAACAATAGTTAATCTTTAAATTTTTATTTTAGGTAATAAATTCAGGGTGTCTTAGCTTACCTGCTGTTAAAAATATGCTTTATACAGCTAGAGCAATCGTGACTCACTTTAAACACTCAGTAGCTTCCATGAAAGTATTGCATAAGAGTCAAAATACACTCGATACGAAGGAGGAAATTCAAGATGAACCAACTCGTTGGGATTCTACCTATCAAATGCTAATTCGACTTTTGGATAAAAAAAATACTATGTCAGGTAAACATGTCCCAAATCACACCAATGTATTGCAGTGTCGTTAACAATAATGCATAAGTAACTATTTTTTCATTTCATTGTTTTTCTGTTTTAGTCGTGACTTCATCTACGAATTTTACGAATATGACCCACTTACTGAAAATGTTGTTTCCTTTTCAAAATGCTACTAGGAAGCTTAGTGATCATTCTACATCTCTGGCGGATGTATCGCCATTAATTATGAGTATTGTGCTGAAGTAGAAAGAGTAAAAACATTAGTAAAACAGATGCTCTATGAATTGGAAAATCGTTTCAGCTTTATAAAAGATAGAATATTAGATCCTAGATACAAAAATGTATTATTCTCTGACGAAGGACAAAACAGTAATGAAACAGTGATTACTGTACCAAAAGAAAATATGCCGCTGTCTTGTCTTTCAAATCAAAGTCTTTCAGAAGAGGGCAACCAAAAATCTACACTCTCTTCATCGTCGCAGGAAGAACCTCTGAACTTAATAGAGGTAGAGTAAAATCAAACAATAGTTATTTAAAATGTTTCTTTTTTTGATAGCATTTCCATTGTCTTTTTTTAGATTACTAAACGTCTTTTGAAAATTACGTATAATAACAAATATAATAGGACAAAACAATGTACCTGATTTCGACAAAGAAATTGAAATATATTTAAATGATTAAATACTGGAGAAATAATAACAGATTTTCCATACTCAGCAAAATGGCCATTACATATTTGTCCATACCTGCAGGCTCCATGTTTTCTGAGTAAGTTTTGCCGGAAGCGGGCAACATAGTGCGGCCTGACCGAACATTGTTTACCCGAGTGCTTACCTCGCAGCACGTTAAGCAACTCATATTTCTTAAACAAAAATGTTTGTTGCAATTTTGCAATATTTTGTTTGTACGTAATAATTTTGCCTTGTGTAAATTTAGTAGTCTTGGGGTTCCTGTATGTATGGAAGTATGTGTGTATACGTATGAGTACTAAATATATTTTTAGTTATTTGTATAATTAGCCATATTTATTAAGTCTGTGTCGTGCAGTTGCTAGAGGTTAAATGTAAGAGCAGCTTCAAAGCTAAATTTCGTCTCCTTTAGCTATCACATTTTGGATTTTTGTAAGGATTTTTTTGTTTCAATTAAAAGATGTTTATTATTATTATTATAGTTTTTTTTAAATACAGAATTGTAAATTATGTTAATCCGGGAAAACTCCGCTTTTACAAAGGGGATAACTAGTTAAAATTATATTACTTATAGATTCTAATATATTTTTACAATTGTTTTGTTGGCTTATTGCTGACACACCCCAAATGGGTTCCAAAGAAGATAAAACTAATTTACATACGCATAAATTTTATTATTTCTAATGCAAATTGATATAACACTAGCTACATTCTATACGCAAGTAGTAATTTGTATATATTATAATTTGCAAAAATAAAAGAACAAATAAAAAGTTTTTACTATCAATATTTTGACCCCAAATAGAATAGACTTGCTTTAAAACATCTTGAAAACATACTTTCAACATCCTTTCTTTTTTTGCCATAAAAACTTTAACTTCAGCCCAAACCAACTCTATTAGATTTCGTTCACAATGATTCGGTGGAGGTCGAATTACTATAATTCGTTTTAAAGCCATTTCATCAACTACATATTTTTTACAAGGAAACTTTTTTAAATTAACAATTATTTCAAGTAATTATTTTTTAATAATTTCCTTTATGTGGTATTTCTTTTAAAGTAAGTCTTTAGATATCTTTTCTTTTTCGAAAAGTTTTTGGTAGTTTTTCAAGCCACCTGGTGACTAGAGACTAGGAATAAGGTCCTGTCTGTATTCAAGTCTTTGTGATAATCACCAGTTTCAGTTTTCAGTGCCAATCAAAATATGTGATTATTAACCGCCTTCCTTGATCAGAAGGTGCTTGAATACCAGGGTATCATCCTTCTAAGAAAGTTTGGCGCGATCTTGTTATTTTTTACTGTCATATTTTACCAACCGTGTTTCGCTCGTTTACCCAAGTTCATCCAAATAATGGATATTTAGATTCTTAATATATATATATATATATATATATATATATATATATATATATATATATATATATATATATATATTTATATATATAGTCTTCCCGACACTTTCTTACATTTCTAAAATATCATCTTCGGCAGCAAATAATCTCGCAATTTTTCATAATCAAAGTTCAATTTTGTTAGAACACTCCACAATGTCGTCTTGCTCTATTGCTTACAGCGGCTTTTCTCTTCAATTTTCAATTCTTTTATTTCTGTACTTTTTGCTGAAAATCTGTATATTGTTAACTCTCCAATCCCCCTCGTTTTTGAACATATGTCAATTATTTTTACAGGTTCTTCATTTTTTGGCAGAGGACTTTTACTAACTCTTTTCACAGAAGCAAAATCAGGAACTCTAAATATTTCCAGGTACACTTACAATACCTTGACTCAATAAAATTATCATAGTGACAAAATATAGTCAAAAATAGAATCGATATTAAACAGCATGTTTTTTCCCCAACAAATCCATTGACTCGAATTTAATATTTTATGTCGAATATACTTTAAATAGTATGGACAATCGTGTGCAGATTGACTCCGTTTACACCGACTTCTGTAAGGCTTTTGATAAGATTGATCACAGTTTACTTCTAATGAGGCTTTCTGAGGTTGGTGTGGGTGGGGTAATGCTAGATTGGTTTGGATCTTATCTAGCCGAACGAAAACACCGTGCAGTCGCCGGCTCTTCCACTGTATCATTAATTGCAACTTCAGGAGTGGCCACTTGGGGCCACTGTTATTTATTATTTATATTCAAAATATAGGTCGTTGTTTTAAACATACAGAATATCTATTTTATGCCGACGATCTTAAACTTTTTAAAGAAATACGTTCGATTGAAGATTGCCTTTTGTTGCAATCAGACCTTGTTAGACTTGAGGAATTTTGTAAGACTAATTTAATAATATCGATAAATGGTTTATAATAACTTTTACGAGAAATCGTATTAGAGTAAGGCATAATTATCAGTTGAACGGTGGGCTTCTTAAGCGGAAGGATCAAGCTAAGGACCTTGGAGTTCTTATGGACCCTAAACTGTCATTTGAACTTCATATTGATAGAATTGTCAATAGCGCATACCGAATGTTAGGCTCCGTAAATAGACAATGTTAAAATTTTAAGAATAAATGTACTTTATATTATCACTTTTTTATGCCTATGTTTTTACTAAATTAAACTTTGCCTCATCGGTATGGAACTCGCAATACAACGTTTATAAATCTGCTCTAGAATCGATTCAGATAAGTTTTTAAAGTGTTGAGCTTTTGAAAATAATTTACCTTTTAAAAATTACAGTCTTTTGCGCGCCCATTTTAATATTTTATCACTAGAAGGTCGAAGAGTGATAGCGGACCTGTTAACTATATGAAATTGTTAATTCAAAAATTGAATCACCTGAACTATTGGCCCAAATCCTTTTGGTGTGCCACAAAGACATCTGAGACATTTTAATCAATTTAACATACCCTTTTGTAACACAAATAGTTCGTTGAACTCTCCCTTTTCAAGAATGTGTAAGCCCGCTAACGCTTTTAGTGATAACTTTGATTTCTTCTATCTGCTCGTGCACTTATTAAAGAGAAAACTAAAGGACTACTTTTTAAACCTGTAATCACATTTATTTGCTTGTTTTTTCGGCACTCTTACTTGTAGGAATACAACTTAATATTGAAAGTTTTATTTTTGTATTTAGGCAATAGTGTTTAGTGTAAGCAATAATTATTGTAACGATGTAATACGGTATATATGTAAATTGTGGATACTTCGCTGAGAACCTTTGTTATTGTATGGAAATAAAATAAAATAAAAAAATTGTATACTTTGTCTATTCTAAAAAACTTTGTTTCTTGAATAAATAAGTTTTAATATGGATAAAAATGCTCGTCTGAAACGAAAAGCGGGCACTTCGTCAGTAGAATATGCGAACCTAGATTGTAAACACATAATTTGCAACTCTCAATCTTTTTGAAATGTACTTTAGAAAAATGTATGAGCAAAACGTAAAAAATATCATTTAAAACTTAATGTCCAAAGTTTAATTATTAATCGTTTTGCAAAATTATACTTAATAATCCTACTTGATTAGAGTTATTGATGATTTACTATTATCGTAGCATATAGTAGTTAGTCAGTATAACAGATGCGAATATCAAAATTGGGAACCACACAAAACATTTAGGATTTGTGACTATACACTGAACTATAAAGTGAAATATTATGTTCACCATTCATCAAGAATCTATGTGGACATAATAAAACAAACAAAATAAGTATTTTTTTAATTTGTCATTACTTTATACAAAATATCTCACACTTTTACAACTGACATAAGACTAATCAGGATTCGCTATAATTGATTTAGAAGCTCGGAAGGATATACACTCCTTTTGTTTTCTGCTCTTACTCATTGAACAGCGTTTTTAAAGTAAGCGGTTGAGTACAGATGGCGCAGCATGCTAGGTGCTTCCGCATCCTAAATGTAAACTATAGAAATACTGATACCGAAACCACATTTATAGATGTCCATTAGATATTGGACCCCATTGGTCATATTTCCGAAATTATCCCGGAAATGACGTGGTTTATTAACGAGTGGCATCGCGTTTTTCTAAGAGGAATTACTTTAAAGTAAGAATACATAGAGGGGGAACGGGGGCGCCTCATGCACCAAAAGACCTCCGGCCCTACATGCCAGAGAGGGGTGGGCTTGCCCGAAATCTTTGACAAATCTTCGTGCGTTCGTGACGCGGGACGTACGTTTTGCCGTTATTCGTTAGATACCTCGTTGGGAAATTTGGGTTTTACGACCCATGGAATTTAATTTAAATACAAATAATGACCACGTATTTTTAATAAGTATAGGACAAGAATATATGGGGGAGGAGGGAGGGAGTCCATGGTGTGATGGTAAGGATTATAAAGAATCGGTAGGGTTAAAGTATCGATATTGTTATCACTTGATATTTCATATCTGTGTATCGATATTAGTATCGTGTCACAGTATGATTTTTGATATCGATACCATAACATTATTTTATTGTTTTAGATATTACATAATAAATTAAAATTTAATAATACATATTATAAATAAAATACCTCAGTGCTCAGCTCAATATTGATTTTTATTACGTTATGTTTATATTCATAATTCACAAAATTTAGAATGATCTAGATGAATTTTCTAATATAGATCTTATGAATGTAAAATACAATCAGAAATAGACAGAATTGGCCCTATGATAAAAGTATGAATCAAAAAAGTATACCTGGAAGACAAGAGTAGTTAAAGAGGTACAGCATCAGAGAGACAATGCGTATGAAAAAATTGCCTAAGCGGAGAAACTGAGGATTGGAATGGCTAGTCATTCAATATTGTAGTTCGCAGGGCATCGCGCATGCGCAGTACTTTGGGTCAGTCTATGGGGTGTGTGAATTGAATGTTAATAGAGATGAACAATGGGGTACCTTTAACTTCTCAAACAAAACTGAAGCTAATGTTATTGGTAGTATTAACAAGTTAATGTCAAAAAGATCTACTGGCTCTGACGGCATACAATATGTTTATAAGGGATGTGTAAAGATTTGACTGGGCCACTGGTTTACATGTTTAATTTAGCAATTAAAACTGGGTGCTTTCCGGAAATACTAAAGAAGCCCAATGTCTCCTATTTTTAAAATTGGTGCCAAATCTGATATTGAAAATTACCGTCCAATAAGTTTATTAAATATCTTGGCAAAAACATGATTCTATTCTCTACAATGATATTTATAACCTGGTACATAGTAAAATATGACAATATCAACATGGTTTTGTTACTAATAGATTTGATAAGGTGATCATGATCATAGCATGCTGGTTAATTATGGTTTTTCTTATGAAATGTAAGTTTTTAACTTCATTACCATTAATTTAGTTTATATTAAAAATGCTAAAATATCTTAATTATCAAGCCCATAATAAATGCGGCCTTGACTCCGACCCAGCCACAATAAAAAATCGAATATAACCTATGCGGGCCGCTAGCTTCTCTGCAGCCAAGTCCTGTATGCTTGATTTCCTGTGAATCGAGTCAGAGGTTATTGAACTTTCCACCGGCTGTTTGCAATTTTTGCATTTCAGTCGCGTGCTTCAAGTGGGGCGGAAGCTATCGTTGGACTAGGTTCTTTGTTTGGACGGCTATCCGTGTGTTGTGTGATACGTACGTCGCGTCGTGCATGGTGCGATATGGAATACAATAATACGGACGTGGATATGCAAATACCGTCAACTTCGGCTGTCGGTAATAACGTTGAAAATGTTGGAGAATTTAGTAAGAAGAGTGTGTGTGAATGTCTGGTGTGTGTCTTAATAACAAAGGGATTTTCAAAATAAACTTCGCTGATAAGCTTCAAATAATTTCCAAAGGAAGGGCAAAAAACGCCAAATTTTAACCACAAAAATGAAAAACTGTATTAGACATTTTTATCCGGAAAAACAATACGAACAATTTAAATGGCTAACAGGGTGTGAAAATATAAGTAAATTATTTTGTTGGCCATGTTTACTTTTTGAAAATGAAAAAGGTATCTGGAAAAAACTGGTTTTTCTGATTTAAACAATTTTCATAGAGCTGTAAAAAGACACATTATGTCCAAAGCGCATTTGCAGGCCGTCATAAAAGAAAAAGTCTTCGGCAAAACCGGAATTAAACACGCCCTTAATAAACAGTTGGAAATTAGTCACCACCAACACAATGAACTAGTCGATCAAAATAGGCAAATATTAAGAAGACTTATCGATGTTGTTTGTTTTCTCGGACAGCACGAATTGGGATTTAGTGGTCATGACGAAACAAGGGTTTCTTCATATAGAGGAAATTTTCAAGATTTACTTAGTTTATTGGCTAAATATGATGGTTGCTTAAAAAATCATTTAGAGCAGTCTAGCATTTTTCGAAGAAAGTCGAATCGAATCCAGAATGATTTAATTTCCGCTGTTGCAACCATTATTCTAAAAAGAATTAAGCAGGAGATTGGCGAGGAGCGGTTCATTGCTATTGTTCTGGACGAAACAACTGATATCACTAATTTTAGCCAATTATCTATAGTAATACGCTATGTTAAAACAGACGGAAGTATTCAAGAGCGATTTTTAGGATTTAAGAATGTTTTCGAAAATCGTACAGCAGATGCATTATATACCGTAGTTTATAAGGTTACTAAATAAATTAATGGAGAGAAAAAATTAGTTGCTCAAAGCTATGATGGAGCTGCAGTGATGGCAGGACAATTAACGGGTCTGCAAGCTGGAGTTCGAGAAACTTTCCCAAGTGCTGTGTTTGTCCATTGTTTTGCTCATAAATTAAATTTAGTTTTATCCCAGTCCATCAATCACATTAAAGAGTGTGAAGTATTTTTCGTTACTTTAAGTGGCATGGCTGTTTTTTTTTTCAAAACAAACAACAAGTCAACAAAACGTACACAAGCTTTGGACTCCATTGTCCACAAACGATTGCCCAATGTAGCTCCTACTAGGTGGAACTATAATGGAAGACTTGTGTTAACAGTATCTGAAAATCGTGAATCACTGATTGAACTATTTGAGAATATAATAGAAAATAATGAAACGTGGGACTCAGAAGCAATAAATAGTTCGAGGGGGTTTTTGGATTGTTTGAAACGAGATTGTAATTTCAATTATTTGTTGAACATATTTTCAGAAATATTTCCATTCTCGGACAGTCCATGTTAAGCCAAAAAAGAGATGACTGACCTATTTTGGGAGAAAATGATAATGTTAAATGTAGAGCACAAGCCAAGCGTCTTCAAACAGACAAGGTGGGAGATGTTCAAACATCATACAGACGCCTCTTTTATGAAATAATCAATCAAATTCAGCAACAAATAAACTATAAATTTAACGGTTTAAATGATTTTAAATTCCTCGAGCTAGGCAATTTTGATGCATTTAAAGGAAAAACTTTTCCAGAAGATGCGTTTAAATCTCTTCTTCTTCATTATGGCCAGTTCTTCGACCGAGTGTTACTGCGATCTGAACTAAAAGTGATTTACGAAACTGATGACATTAGGGCAAAAAATAACGCTAAGGAACTAATGCAATTTTTAAAAGGCAAGGAGCTGGAAGATGCCTACACCGAAGTGTCAAAATTCTGTGAATTAGTATTGATAATACCTGCCACAAGATCATCAGTAGAACGCAATTTTTCAACACTTAAACGTATAAAATATTTCGTGAGAAATTCAACGGGGCAGGAGAGACTTTCGCATATATCGCTGTAGTCCATTGAAAACAAATTTCTCCAAAATATGTCAGAGCATCGACGTTTTTATGATGACGTCTTTGACGAATTTGCAAAAAATGATCGAAGAATAGAATTATATTACAAATAGGTAAGTTTCTAAAAATTGCTTCCCTTTCTTAAAATTTCACCGCACGCCCCTGATAGTAGTATTCCGTACTGAAAAAATAAAACACTATGACCAGAATATTCACCAGTTCAAAGAAAATTGCAAAGAAACGTGGAAAACGTTAAAAGGTCTGATTGGGAGTAAGAGACAATCATCAGATTTGGAAGATATTGACTTTGGCAGGTTGATGGAACAACAGAAGAAAAATGTAATCATTTCTATGCTAATAGTCTGGTGGAAATTTCAGAAAGCATAGAAAAAAAGGCAATGGGACTCTGTTGTGGCAGAAAACAAAACTTTTCGGTTGGCGAGCTTTAAAACTATATATATATATATATATATATATATATATGATATATATATATATATATCCCATTTAAAATCTTCATTAAAGTTTGACTTTTGGAGCAAAGTCGGTTATATCCAAATTTTGCGAACAAAACCGGATATATCCAAATTAACAAGTAGTCTGTACGTATTGCGCTGCAACTTTTTAGTTCGTTATTGATCTTGTGCTATGATACCACATGCTTTCAGTTCTACAAGTTTTGTTATAAAAGTAGTGTATTTACTATTCTAAGAAAATAATTGTGTATATGGAAGAGGATATTAGTGTAAGTGAAGGAAGTGATGGAAGCAGGAAGAGAAAAAGACGCGAAAACAAAAGGGAAGCGCGTAAAATGCAAAAGTAAGGTTAGGATATTTTTTTAAAGCGTGTTTTTGTAAGAATTTTAATCTATTTAGGTATGTGAATCCTGACCCTACTTTGGAAGCTTTCACAGGTCCTTGCAGTCATGATGGTAAGACGTTTGAATGCCTTAAGGTCAGTATGCGTGATATTTCAAAGCTCAGAACCCAGTTCTATGAAAACAAAGAAAAGGTACGTCAGGATATATTTTTATGCAATTATATGTCAGTAATGCCAGCGAAACGACGTAGACAAAGCAAGGAAATTAAGCAGAGAAACGCAACAATATGTTACATGCTAAAAGCCGAAAATAATATGCTTAGGGTTTGTAAAGCATTTTTTACTGCCGTTTTTGGCGTTTGTAAGCATAGACTTGTAACAGTTGCGAAGGTTTTGGAAGAAGGAGGTGTTCCGAAGGAGAAAAGAGGGGGAGATAGGGTATCAAAGAAAAGCATATCAAAAAAAGAAAAAGTGCGGCGATTTATTGGCAACTTACGAGAAAAGGAAAGCCACTACAACCGAAAAAAATCTAAACGTATTTATCTTGCTGCGACCCTTTCTGTGGCAAAGCTGCATAAAATGTATAATCGGCAATGTGATCCTAATCACAAAGTTACTTACGATATGTTCAGAAACGTCTTTTTAAACGATTTTAATATTGGCTTTTCATCCCCTGCCTCAGATGTGTGTTCCAAGTGCCCTAGGTTAAGGGAGCAAGTGAAACATACAAGGGACGTACAGAAAAGACAAAACCTTCTTATGGAGTACCGAGTCCACAGAAAAAGAGCTAACACTTTCTATGAACTTGCCAAGGAAAAACCGGAAAACAGTATAACCTTCTGTTTCGACCTGCAGCAAGTGCAACCTCTGCCCCGCACACCAACCAATCAGAGATGCATTTTATGCGCATCAAATAAGTTTGTATGCCTTTTGCTGCGTGCCCATGACGTCATGTAATCCAATATTCTATGTCTGGACCGAAGATTTAGCTGGGAGAGGGGCTGTTCAAATTGGTTCTGCCCTATTACACCATCTCCAAGGTTTGAATTACGAAGGTGTAAACCTGCTAAGACTGTTCTGTGACGGATGTGGGGGACAAAATAAAAATAATCATATAATTCACACCCTAATGTATTGGCTCAAAAACAATTCCCCTGAAAATTTAAGAGAAATAATAATTACATTTCCCGTCCGGGGGCACAGCTTTCTACCTGCGGACCGAACATTCGGTAGAGTTGAGAAGATCTTAAAAAGGCATCCAGTAGTAACTTCAAAAGAAACATATATGGAACTGTATTCGGAGGTAGGTTCTGTAAAAACCCTCGGTTCTGACTGGCAGATGTATGATGTCAAAGAATTAGAAAAGATCTACAAGAAATTAAAGGAATCTCAGATTGTAAAAAAATTCACATAAAAAAATTTTTGAAAAAAAATAACAATGAAGTCACTATTAAAGTGAAGACTTCACAATTTTATCGATTTACATCACTAGCCGACACAACCTGGGAGTCGCTGCTTAAAAAAGGAAAATCTGAAGGTAACATAGAACTACATAGGTTACCATTGGGTAATTCAATTCCAGATAAAAAGAAAAAAAGTTTAAACCACTTAATGAAGGAAAATTTTGGGGAAGATTGGCGAAACAGGGAAGACCTTTCATGGTACAAACATTTATTGGACAGTAACGTAGAAGAGAATCTAGATATTGCAAGAAATAATGAAACCCAAGAAGAGCAAAGCGAGCTATGCGATTGCCTGGATGAAGAGTCTGCAATACATATTTGAATTTTTCCTTTTTTTTTCTTAAAAATGTTACTTTTTTTTAACTTGTTTATGTTTTAACTGTAAAACCATTAATTATTTTTTACCTTTTGCAAATATCATTTCAAACAACTTAATTTGTTCATTTATAAATAAAAAAATAATTTTGTTTGCTCAATAATGCATGTGATTTGTCTGCAAAACCGGATATATCCAATGTTTTTTTGCTTATAACACAAAAATGTTAACTTTTTTTTACAAAAAAAATATGTCGATCAGTTGGTTATCCCCATTATATTGGATTCATGTCCTAAAAACAACTCTATTTTATTAAATAAAGACTATTTTTTTCATCTCCTGAAAAATTTATAAAAGTGGATATATCCGGTTTTGCACGCGACCTCCTCAATTGTAATGTACTGGTGATGAATCGCTAAACATTACGTCGATGAAGGATTTTTTTGTGTAATGTTACGCAATGCTTCATATATTAAACACTTCTCTTTCCTCTGGAAAAGTGGCCAGTGACTTAAAAACTAGTATTACAATTCCTATACAGAAAGTTTCTAAACCAACAGTTCCTGCCGAATTCAGATAGATTGAGTTGTTTCCAGTTTTGGATAAAATTATTGAAACTATAGTGTGTCAACAGCTAAGAAACTACTTTTGAGTCTAATACATTAGTAAATATCGGACAATCTGAGTTTAGAGAAGTGACCATTCTTGCGAATCGACCTTGCAGTAATTATTTAAGCAACAGATTTCAACTGGGATTAAAACATTTCTAGTAAAATAGAAAGTACATTTGGAGTCCCGCAAGGAAGTATTCTTGGTCCTCTTTTTTTTATATCTGTGTCAATAACATTTACAAAGTTTTAAATGGGTCTTTTGTAAATTTGTTTGCGGATGACACTCTAATTTCTGTAAGAAGAAAAAAATTTCAGAGAAATTTCTGATACTTTAAACAATGAGCTGGTATGACTTTATGGGTGACTTTGCGAAAATAAATAAAATAGAATCTAAGGCAAACTATAAAAAATATGCAGAATTAGGTTTGTCTCTTAAGATTTGTGATTCAGTTATTGACCTTGTTTCCGAAATTAAATATTTGGGTATTTTTTTGGATCCCCAATTGACGTTTTCTAATCAAATAGATTAACTATGTAAAAAATTAGGTAAAAATATGGGATTCTTTCATAGCATTTCAAATGGTTTATTGCAATGGGCAAAAATGTTTATTTTTAACACCAATGTTTTGCCCCATTTCAGGTACTGCTGTTCTCTTTTTATATCTTGTATTCAAGAAGACACAGAGGCTACAGATACCACAAAATAAGGTAATGCACATAATACGTAATTGTGATTGATATACACCAATTAAAAATATGTTACAGACACATTAAATTGGTTACCGATTGCACAGAGCATCAAAAAGCCAAAATAGATCACCAATGCCTATATACTTGAAAGATTTTCTTGATAGCAGATCAGATTTCCACGAGTATAATATCGGTTCTAGGCAACATTTTCATATTAACTGATATCGGTGGTGGGGTTGTTGTTTGACAGGATTTTGCTTCTCACCGATATATTTTTAAGAAAGAGGCCCTAATAACTTTACTGAAGGAAACTTAAAGTCTACTGTTTAAATTAAAAACAACGTTTTAATTGGCTAAACGCGTATGACTTTCCAAATTCAGCTTTCATGTGTGGAGTGCCTTTCAGACGTTCTTCGCGACGCCTCCATTTTTTGTAAGAGAGAGAAATTATATTCGCTGACAGAGTTGCCAAGTTTAAGACGTGAAAATTAGAATAATTAAAGATACGACCCGTTAACACCCCCCCCCCCCCGTTTTGAAGAGCTGAATTTGGCAAGGAGCATCGCACCATTTATCGTAAAGAAATTAAAATAAACACACAAAGCATATAACAGTACACAACAGTTATACTTAATCTAATACAAAAAAAAATTAGTTATTTATATAAAAACGTTGGTTAAGGTAACATAATTTATTTTAATAATTTTAAATATTCCTTAGGATGTAAATAACAGTTATTGTCTAGTCTTATTTAGGGTTATTGGATTTACTATTTAGATTACAGTCACAGCCGGGAAAGTTACACATTTTTGGTTTAATTGTTCGTCTTAGTCTAATAGATATGGGCTCTTCTGGAAGTATCGGATAAGTATTATGTTTATTAAAATTAAGTCTTGGGGTAAGTTGAGGTAGATTGGGAGAGTGAGAAAGTGATTTTTTACCTTGAAAATGAGTGTCATCTTCATCCGAAGAATCATCAAAATTATCATGAGAACCACTTGATGTTTCATGATTAGATTGGGTATCAATATGAGGTAAAAGACATTCATCAGAATGACTTAATACTTTTGCACTAGAAGTAGGAAGTCGATTATCCAAACGACCACTTAAATCCATTGCACGACTGTTTTCCACATTTGAAGAAATGGGGTTAAGTACATCCATACCTAACGAGTCACCTGCAATAGAATCAGATTCTGAGTCAGAATTATACGAAGGAGCGTCGTTACCAAGAGGAGCAGGTCTGAGGTCATTTACATGTACTGTAACCGGCCTACCATCTCTTATAATGACATAAACAGAATTGCTCTGTACCTTCGCAACCTCAAAAGGACCAGACCAAACAGGGCCAAACGGTTCCTTAAGTTGTCTCATTTCCCTTACCATCACTTTGTCACCATTATGAAAAGTTACATTGGGACGTAGGTTTTCATTAGTGTATTTTTCTTGATATCTAACTTGGTTAGTTGCAATTTGTTGCATTCTTTCTTCGACGCTAGATTTTTCTAGATTTTGGCGATTACTTCGGTACATAGGCGTCATCCACTCACCAGATTCTGCCAATTCATACCCAAGCAGTGCTCTTGCGGGCGTCATGTCTGTTGAATTATTTTTTCGTGTTCGGAGAATTCTAAGAGCATCGTTCAGGTAAGTATCCCAGTTATAATCAGTTTTTCCCACTAATAGAGTTCTTAAAACTTTCTTGATTTCCTGATTTCTACGTTCCACAGGATTACTCTGTTGGTGAAATATAGGAGCGTAAAATCTTTTTACTTTATTTTTGTCACAAAATTGTCGATAAATTCTGTTATTAAATTGCGGACCATTGTCTGAAATTATTGTTTTTGGATAACCGTATCTTGAAATAATATTATTCTTCAGAAAGTTGATGACCGTTTTTGAGTCTACTTTCGCATATGTTTCAGCTTCCACCCATTTTGTGAAGACATCTTCAACACATAAAATATACTTTTTTCCCCTTTTACTTTCATTATAGGGGCCTAAAATATCAATGGACACCATTTCGAAAGGATATTTCGGAGTATGTGCTTTTAACGGTGCATCTTTCTGAATGTGTCTTTTCTTGACCGACATGCACACTATACAGTTACGCACATAGTCACTTACTGTTTTGTGTATATTTTAAAAAAAATATCTTTGTAAAATGTTACGTATTGCCTCATCTCTTCCAGGATGCGCGACTTCAGAATTATCAAGATGGAAATGAATAATATTATTTATCAAATGGCGAGGCACAATTAGCTGTTCGTTTTGCCCTTTTTTGTATAAAAGATCACCCTTAACTAAATAATTACGGTGATATCGTCGTTCAAAGGCGTTTTGGGGGCCAGTGGAGTGAATGTTTTTCCATTTAATTATTTTTTTTTTGAATGGGTAAGGATCGATTCTGCGCGTTAGATACTTTTTGATAGAGGTCGAGATGAGTAATATTGTTCACGGCATTGTCCTCAGGATTTTTATTAGGATTTTCTTGTCGTAAGGGGGTCAAGAGTTTTTCATTATTAACTCGGTAAGAAGGGTTCGTTAGTGGGATTTCTACTAAGAAAATCAGCCAATTCGTTATTCCTACCTTCACAGTGAATCAAGTCGTATTTGAATTCTTGTAAATCGAGGGACCACCTAGTAAGTTTAGATTTCGAATCCTTGTATTTTTCTAGCCAGAGAAGAGATCTGGAGTCTGTTATAAGGGTAAACTTATTTTCAAGAAAATGACGGTACTTTCTTATAGCCCACACTATTGCAAGGCATTCTTGCTCATTGCAATGATATTTAGATTCGGTAGCAGTAAAGTGAGCACTAGAATGAGATACTATTTGTCGCTGATTAGTATTTTCATCCATTTGAAATAGCACACAGCCCATTCCTCGGGATGACGCGTCGGTTTGTAAGAAAAATCTTTTTGAAAAGTCTGGCCTATGAAGAATAAGAGGCTGCGATAATTTGTTTTTTATGGATTGGAAAGCAGTTTGATGAACATCTAACCATCGAAATTTAGTTCCTTTGTGTAACAGTGAATTTAAAGGTGCAGTGAGTTCTGACATGTGTGGTACGTACTCGCGAAGCCAATTGCAAGTACCCAAAAAGCTTTGCAGTTGCTTTTTAGTTTGAGGGGGTTTAAAGTTTTTTACTGCAATAATATGTTTCTCTTGGGGAGTGATAACACCACCTGATATGTGATGACCTAAATAGTCTAATTCGGATGTAGCAAAATGACACTTTTCGGGAGATACTCGAAGGTTATGGATTTTTAAGCGCTCAAAGATTAACTGGAGATGTTTAAGATGACTGGTTTGATCTGGAGAATAGACTATAATGTCATCCAAATACACTTTACAAAATACGTTAAGGTAACCACAAAGAACTTCATTTGTCATAAGGCGCTGAAATCTTCCAGGCGCATTTTTCAGGCCAAACGGCATGACGGTAAAATGATATAAGGCACCATCAGGTGTAGAGAAAGCAGTATATTGTTTGGAAGAAGGTTCGAGTGGCACCTGCCAATAACCTGACTTTAAATCCAAAACTGAAAATATGGTAGAATTACCTAAATCTTTAAGAGTATCTGATATTTTTTGCAACACTGCAGGTTCATCAGCAGTAATTTTATTGATCAACCTAAAATCTACACAAAATCTGGGCTTTCTGCCTTTTCTCTTAACAAGAACAATTGGAGAACTAAATGAAGATGAAGAAGGTTCAATGACGCCAGATGATAGCATTTCGTCAACCTGTTGATACATTATTTCTTTAAGATTAGGGCTCATTGGATAAGGTTTTTGAATAATCTTTTTATTTGGTTCTGTTGGTGTTGGTGCAAACCGTAATTAAAAATATCAGCATAATCTTTTATAAGTTTAAATATATTTTGATTTTCTTTTACTTCCAAAGGAAGGTAATTTAAAAAATCATAATTTACTGTACTTATGTAGTGAGGAATATGCCAGTAAATAGTTTTTCTCAGGTCAGTACCCATATAAGCACATTTTCTAGTAAAGTCTAAAATGACCTCATTTGTTCGCAGAAATGGTTCCCCTAAAATGCACTGTTCTTGCAAATTTGGTAAAACTATAAAATCGGATTTTAAATTTAGAGAATCAATGGAGAAATTTAAATTAATAGAGCCGGAAGCCGTAACTGGAGTTTCCCCACATGCTAATATGAAATTTTGATTAATTGGTTTAATAATTTTTGTATTTTTTGAAAGAACATCTGTCCGGATAATATTAATACTAGAGCCAGAATCTAATAAAGCCGAAATAGTACGATTTTCAATTTTAATGTTAATACGAGGTATATTAATTTTATCATGTGGTGTAACTACTGTATTCAATGTCTTGCTTGGGCAGATTTCATTTCTGTCCTCCAATGTTCGCGTCTGAATGGGGTAGATGACTGGTTTTGTTGTTGGGCCGGTCTGTGTTGGGGTGAGCCACGGTCGGCCGTTTCTCGGTTTTCCGAATTATACGGATTTTTTGGACAGTCTTTGTGATAATGCCATTCTTGGCAGTATTTGCATGGAGATGGTGGTTTTTTAGCATTGTTAAAAGGCACATCTTTATTAGGATTATTAAAATTAGTCGAGAAAGTACGCTCTAAATTTTTTATCTCTGCAATTAGATCTTTTTCTATTGCGGAGGCCGAAGAAATTAATTCATCGCAAGACATAGGCAATTCGCACATTCTAAGTCGAGACCGAATTTCCGGGCGTAAAAGTTCAACTATGACTGCGGCTTTCATTCTATCTGTTTTGTATGGGTCTATTCGTGAAAATAAGGTCATCTTTTTTGCGACAAATACGCTAACTAACTCGCGTTGACTTTGGTGTTCCCCATAAAGCGCTGATGTTGCCGTGGCTAAAACAGAAATACCGTTAAACCGATTTAAAAACTGTTCTTTAAAACTAATCCATGGAATATGCAAAGAAGCGTAAGGCTCAAACCACGTTTTCGCTTCTCCTCTTAGTAAAGACGCAGCTATATGCACCTTATCTGCATTCTCGGACCCAGAATCATGAAAATATCTTTCTAAGTCGGAAATAAATTTGGTGGGGTCATCATGGACGAAGCCATAAAAAACATTTTGAGGTTTTTTATCCGGCTTAGTAAAATGAGACCTCAAGTCTTTCAAGGTCTGTGTAAATGCGGAAGTTATAGTTAATAAACTATTTTCAATCCCATGATTTTCTGGCCTGATATTGTTGGTATGTTCATATGAAGTGACAAAGGGGTTTAAAGAAATATCAGTTTTTGGGTGTTGCTTTAAAAAAGGATCTGTTAAATTATAATCATTAAATGGGTTACTGCTAGCTTGAAAGTTATAGGGCACATTATTCGTATCGGACAGATAGTTATCATGTTGTGGGTAAGTCTGCACGTCCGTACTAGAGTCAGTGTCTGAGTCTAAATTTATGAGTGGTCGTCCCTTTGGTGTTTTATCTAAAGTTACAAAACTAAATGGGTCCATGTTTCAATATAATAATATAAGCAAATAAGTAAAACTATATTAAGCTACACTAAAATCTCACCAAAATGTAAGAGAATTATTCCTAAAATTAAAAAAAATAATATATTGTTAATCTAATATGCGTAGTATTTACAAAATAAGGTCGAAAATATTAGGTCGGTAATTTGTTATTAAAACCAAATATTTACAAATGCGTTCTTAACATTGTATAGAAAACTACCGTTAAAATGAACAAAAACTTCAAAAATGTTAAATCTTTGGATCCGCGGAAAACTTCATTCATCGGAGTGAACGGAGCGAACCAGTAGAATCACTCTTGAATGTCTTTGGGTTGTTAGAATATTCACAATATATAAATGTACAAAATCAGAAACGAATTGTACTAAATGTCAAATTATCCGTCTTGGCCGCCATTTAAAGAAACTTCATTATTTGTACTAAATTTTGTACAATAGTAATAGCAAGCAACAAGCGTCGAATATGCAAAACATCTGATTGAATTAATGACAGTTATTGATTTGTATTAATTTTTTGATTAAAATGTCTGTATCACAGTTCTACATTGTCTATCAGCACACAAGCCATGCACAACAGTTTTGTACTTATCTGGATTTTCAGCTGGATCTTCTAATGTAGCGTAGAATCAGACACTCTAGCCGTCACGATGGGCGCCATGATATCGGTGGTGGGGTTGTTGTTTGACAGGATTTTGCTTCTCACCGATATATTTATAAGAAAGAGGCCCTAATAACTTTACTGAAGGAAACTTAAAGTCTACTGTTTAAATTAAAAACAACGTTTTAATTGGCTAAACGCGTTTGACTTTCCAAATTCAGCTTTCTTGTGTGGAGTGCCTTTCAGACGTTCTTCGCGACGCCTCCATTTTTTGTAAGAGAGAGAAATTATATTCGCTGACAGAGTTGCCAAGTTTAAGACGTGAAAATTAGAATAATTAAACATACGACCCGTTAACATAAAACTCTCCTTGTTTATAGATATATAATTGGTCAACCGTGGCCGCCGAGAGCTCCTGACACCTGGAGTCTATTATGTTAACCATAGTTTATGAATGAACCTAGAAATTAGGTGGGGACAAGTAGGTTTACTCTGGGTTTGAATAACCAGTAACTACGCTTACATATTTTTCTTTTTAATGTCAGTTTTAAATTATGAGCACTGAATTAAGAAATCATGATTCTTGGGATTAGACCGTGTCAAATTGGAATTACTATCCGACGTTTCGCCTTCGATTGCACGAGGCATCTTCAGGGACATTTACTCCACGAGATCTGAACACTGAATGAGCTCCAAGAGATTCAGGCGGGCTTTTTTATACCCGACTTGTGCTCGCTGAACCGTGACCCTGTGTTAAGATCGATTTCCACGGGTGATGTAAACCGTAACCCGTATCTCTATTGAAATTTTTTGTGTGTTTAAATATTTCAAAAGATTCTCTAACTTTTCGTTTATAAAAACCTGGAACCGATGCTAGAACCTTGGTTTCCTTTACATTTATGAAATGGCCAGTGTTATGCTGTTCCTTAAGTCTAGTTGATATTGAACGTCCTGTTTCTCCCACATACACGTCTCCACAGGAGCAAGGACTTTTATATACTCCTTCTGTTTGGAAAGGGTCAAGATCTTTCGGGGATCGTAAGCATTGTCCAATCTTCTTATGTGTATGTTGGACCGCCGAAGTAACCGTCCTATTTTGTCTGTAGTACTATGTATGTAGGGAAGAATAACACTACCTAATGCTGGCTCTTTATCATTTTCCTTTGGCGGAGTTGGTTTACTATGTCTTTTAATTAAACGCGTAATATCTTCAGTGCAATAGCCATTCCCTCTGAGAGCTTCGGTCAGTTTCGATGTTTTCGATGTTAAAGAATCTTGAACAAAAATCGAAGTAGCTCTGAATACTAGTGAGTTAATAACCGATTTCTTTTGTGCTGGATGGTGATGAGAATTTGCGTTTAAGTATCTATTTGTATGCGTCGGTTTTCTATACACAGAATGTCCTAATGTACCATTTTCCTTCCTTTGAACACATACATCTAGAAAGGGAGTTGTTCCATTAGATTCAGTTTCCATCGTGAATTTGATATTGTGATGTTGCTGATTAAGGTGGTCCAAAAATATGAGGAGATTATCCTGTCCATGAGGCCAAACAACAAAAGTATTATCTACATATCTAAACCAGTGCTTCGGTTTTAGTGGAGCAGATGTTAGAGCAATATCCTCAAAGGCTTCCATAAAGATATTCGCTACCACAGGTGATAGAGGAGATCCCATAGCTACCCCTGAAGTTTGTTCATAAAAAGTTCCTTGAAAAATGAAATAAGTAGATGTAAGACAAGCTTCCACTAGGTCTATTAAGTTCTTATCAAGATTACTGTTATCCAGTCTGATATAATGGAAATTAAGTCGTTGACAGGAACATTTGTGTAAAGTGATTCTACATCGAAACTGACCAAAATATCTTCGGGATCCAACTGGATTGTCTTTAAGAAAATTTACCTAGATATTTACCTAGTTTGCATGTGGGTGAGTCTATTGCACTGACGATCGGTCGAAGTGGTACGTTGTCTTTGTGGATCTTCGGAAGACCGTAGAACCTGGGAGTCTTGGAGCTGCTTGGTTTTAGTGATTTTTTCTCCGCTGGTGGTAGACTGGATGTGTTGATCAAATTGGTAATGCGTCTTTCTATTCTACTTGTGGGGTCTGCCTGCATAGCCTTATAGGTGTTGTTGTCCAAAAGTTGGGTAAGCTTTTCCACATATTCTGTTCTGTCCATGACGATTGTGGCGTTGCCTTTATCTGCTGGAAGTACCAGAATGTTTGCGTCCTCGTTTAAGGTATTCATTGCTGTTTTTTCGGCTGCGGAGAGGTTCTACTTCGGTGGTTTTGAGTTTTTAATGATCTTCGCTGTCTCATATCTGACTTCATCGGCTTGTTCCACTGGTAATCTTTTGATTGCTGCTTTAACAGAAGATACTATGTCTTCTACGGGAATGGTACTCGGTGCTATTGCGAAGTTTTGGCCCTTGGAAAGGACGGAAAGTTCTGCTTCGGATAACGGCTTCGATGACAGGTTGATAACTGTGTTCTGCGGAAGTTTCACTGGATTTTTTCTGGGCTTCAAACTTCTTTTGTTGCTTAAGTGTAACTTCTTGATGGATTTTTTCTGCCTGTGCGTTGGTAATGTTGTTCAAAGTTGTAAATGTAGTTCTTTCTAGTCTAGAAGCTAATTTCAGATGAATTTCTAATAGTTTCCGGGCATTTGTATCTAAATCACGACGTGTTGCCTTAATCCTTTCTCTAACCAATGCATTGCTAGCACTCTTATAAATATTCTTAGCAGTTCTAGAAGTAAGTAATGAAGCAATGAATTGCATTCATTCACACACGCAGATAAAATCTTTAATTCGAATAGAACAAAAACAAGTATTAATAGGATGAGGAATATAAACTTGCGTTATAAGTGTAAATAAGTTATATTTTATAGTTTCTGAAAAATATAGATATTTACAATTACATCCTAAAAACCGAGTTTTTAAGACAAAAATGAAATTATAACGTGTTCTATTATAACTATACAAGTAAAATTTGGTTTAGTTTGAAGTACCTATCTAGAAAAAATAAAGTGAATAACTCATGTTCAACACCATAATCTGAAAGACAATGCTACACAATTAACAGAGAGATTGACTTAAAACTGTACGATTATATAACTAGTTAACAGGTGGAATTGAAATAACGAACCACGATTTCAAGCCGCTAATATTTTAAACATTTAAATACATGTGGCGTATTTCTTATCTAGCTTTTATAAATAGAAACTTATTGGCGGAACAAAATGGTGCCTTAATAAATATATTTAAAAATTCAGCCTGAAAAAACTGCTTAATGGTTTGGTTTCAAATTGTGCGCCCAAACTAATTGCTTACTAATTCAAGATGACGGAACAAAATGGCTGCCAAATAAACTGTTTGTAATCGTGAAAAAAAATCACCTCAGGTTTTACGTATCTTCACGTTTTAGCGTCTTTAGATGCAAAAAAAACATCTTTTATCAATTCCCACGGTACGTCTGTCGAATTGTTTGTTTGTCAGTTCGCGGCATAACTTAAAAACTTCTTACCCGATTGATTTCAAATTTTGACCAAAAGCTAAGGATCGTATGATGACCTGAAAAAAATCCAATATGGCGGAACAATGTTAAAAAAAATTGTTAGAGAGGTGTATTATATAGTCTGGCAACTGAATGAACCTGGATAGAAAGAATGCGAGCAAAAAACTTCCTTCTGTTTTTCCATATAAGTGGTTCGTTCAAAATATATAATTTTACTGCATCACGAATTCAAATGAAATAGTAAAAATATATTGATCGGTATCGATAGTATAGAGTAGAGAGAGATAGCCGTGGTCGGCGCGGATTGCGTGGAAAAGACGAAGATAAAAGATCGTTATTTTAGGCTTGGTTTGAATTATGAACGGGCCGGAGTCTGATGTCCGATTTTCTGATCAGTGGTGTCACCAAAATAAGAAAAATTAATTACCAATAAATATTTACAATACCGACTTAAGTTTTATTTGTCTATGTGGGTATTGCCTGTTTTTTTATTTTCTTGTGTGTATAATTAGTAATAACCATGGCCATTTGGAGAACTTGAGAAAATACTTGCAATAATGTGGAACTTGTAGAACTTGTGGCTGAAGACTTTTTTCACAAAGATCTGGAAGAACACACACAAAAGATGGTAAAAAAAATTAAATATTTACGCCCATTTCCAGAAAATGTTTGAAATATTTTATGGGGGGAGAAGTTTTTTCGCCATTCCAATTGACGTTAAATAAAAAATACTTCTTTTTAAACTCTGTTTTATTAATAAAGATTAATTAGTTGTTTTGTTAATTTTACTTGTTAATTATTTCCGATTGTTTAGTTATTTTATATTGAATGATAGACTCGACTCGCTTCTTGGTGCATTTCTTTAGTTTTAATTAATGAATAGAGAGTATATATACATGCATATTTCATACCTATTTAAATCTTAATACGTTTCGTTATTTGGTGACATATTTCTAGGTTTTAATTATTTCTTGAAGCTTATATATTTCCTACAATAATTAAATTTCTTTTTGGAAAGAAATATCTTTTTAAAGAGAAAACCTCTTGCTGGCCAGTCCAGAGAAATTATCGCCAATGTTTATAGAGTTTGCGATGAGGAAGCGAGAGGTAATAATTTTAAATTACCTTTAAAAAGGAAAATCGATCGCGTCTCTCTATATACTGGGGTTTCTCAAGACACCGTGAGCAAAATTCACAAAGAAGATGAGGAGCAAGGGCAATTCGAAATTATAGAGAGGAGGGTCGTAACATAGTTTACATTGATGAGACATGGGTCGATAATGATTTAACTTTTGGGAAATGTTGGCAAAGCATTGACGTATTTGGAATAGTAAGCAATATTAGGGCAAGTGGTGAGTGTTTGGAATTGATTATATTTAATTTATTTATGATGTGATAATGATCATAATAGTTTATTACTTGTGTTTATGTACTGGGTGTTCAATTAAAAATGACTCTCGTCGATATCATGAAAAGTATTTTCCGTTTCTGTTATACCCCTAGCGGCAATTTTTTGAATTTGAAAATATTTTCCAATGATTTCTCGTGGCCGCTTTCATCAAGAGAGTACAAAAAATTACCGCTACAGAACGTAACAGTAAAGGAAATAATTTCCTTTCTGTGATATCGCCGATGGCCATTATTGTTGGAACACCCTGTACAAAATGGTAAAAGTTTTCTAACAAAATTTATATACATTTTCAATCAAATTTTTACTTTTCTTTGTCAAAAAATATATATACGTGAGAACCCGAAAATATAACAAAACTAATTTATTTGAAATGGAATACCATGTATACTTTTCAATTTCAAAGACAGACTCTTTCTTCTAAATATACCCGGTGATATATTTATCTTTGAAGGTGACTGAGTGAATCGACAAAAACCTTGTCATAAATATCAATGTGCTAGAGAGAGATTTGATTTTTACACCAATCAATAGAGCAAAAAATTAATCGTTTTTTGCCAAAAATACCAACCAGAATCCGAGTGCACAGACACAAGATAGTCCATAGTAATATTCTTTTATGTTTCCCACTCGCGACTAGGTATCAACTTAGGTTATAAACAATTTAATGCAAAAAAATCCTGTTTTTTTCGTTTTTGGCTTTTAAAATCGAAACTAATAAAGTAATCTTGATGGTATAACGACATGAATAGTAGAGAATGAACTTACAAATAATATAATGTCATCGCCGACTTGATCGGATCATTGGAATAGGAGAAAAAGATGAAAAACTAGGCTTTTTCCAAAAATGCATGTCCTTATTTTTTGAAGATATGGTGGAAGCCTTTGATGAAATAATAGTCATTGTTAAGTACTTTATGCACACCAAAACCAGGCCTTGTGGAACTAATAGTTTTTGAACAATTGCGCCTTGAACCAAAATGTTATGGGCTCATTCCTGTGTAACACTCGAATTTTGTGCCGAATTTTAGATACATTAGTTAATTACATTTTTAGCAATATACTTTTTAGCATTTTACTAGGCCACCGTTTTGTTCCGCCGTATTGGAATTTTACCAAAATATTATCAGGTTACTGTCATGCCTTAATTTTTGACAAAAATTTAAACTTAATATGGTAAGTAGATTTTTAGCTAAGCTGCAAATTAACAAAGAGATAAACAGGCAGACAGATCAAAAGAAACTCTATTTTTTTGGGGACCTAGGGACGCTAGAATAGGAAGATACGTAAAATATTGATTTTTTCCATGTTTATAAATGTTGTAGTTGACCGCCATTTTGTTTTGCCCTCTTAAAATCGTATCAAAATTTTACAAGCTAATCTCTATACAACAATTATTTCTAGAGCAAAATTTGAAATCAATCTATAAAATGATCTTTTCGCCATCTTAAATTCAAACCAAAATTTACCAGCTAATTTCCACATAATCTTAGTATTTCTTACTAATAATATTTCACTAGACCGCCATTTTGTTTCGCCTTAATGGATTTTCACCAGAATGTTACCATTTTATCCTCTTATGATCTATGGTTTCTGACCAAATCTTAAATATAGTGGATAAATAGTTTTTGTGCTATGCCGCATACAGATAGACAGACTGACAGACAGAGCGATGGAAATGGGAGAACATGTTTTTCGAGGTCTAGAGACCCAAAAATGTAAGGATCTGCAAAAATCTCGGTGGGTGATTTTTTTTATTATTACAATCTTCCCTTTTACGAGGGAAGTCCAAAAGTAATATTTATTGATATTATCATTATTATTATTATTATTATTATTATTATTATTATTGTCATCAATATTAATGAATAATAATCTGATTAAAATAACTTCGCACGCCTATGACACGGGAAGATTTTTCACGAGATTCTTCCCTGCCCCTTCAGGCGTTGGTAAGGTTCATTCGCTTGTCACACTGTAGGGTTAGGCTCTAGTAAAAAAAATTTTAATTGTCGACGTTTCGCAAAAGTGCATCCTCATAACACATATATAGATTCTATATCCTGCGTGAAACCCATGTTATCAGTCTTTACGTATTCCGTTGGTCCGCAGATATTTCCCAGATATTAAGTTTCTAAACCGTTTTCGTTAACGACCCTTTTGTTGTTACGTTAGACTGGTGTATTATTTGGGATTAGGATCCATTATGAAAACAAAAGTCTTTTTTTAAATTGTAGACGTTTCGCAACTTTATTGTTGCGACCTCAGGACATATATAGATTTTGTATCCTGCATGAAACCCATAGTATCAGTCTGAACCTGCTCCGGACCAACGGTAAAGACTGATAATTTGGATTTCATGCGGAATATAGAATCTATGTGACCTGAGGATGCAACAATAATTTACGAAAAGTCGACAATTTATAAAAAGACTTGCTTTTTTGTTATTGGATCATAACCCCAAATAATACACCACTCTGACATAACAACAAGAGGATCGGTAAGGGAAACAATTTAGAAATAAAAAAAAATATTTCTAAGGAAACTAATTATCCAATTTACCACACATTTTGCGCAAAAATTAAGTATTACATAGGAATGAATGGTAACATCTTGATATGGATCCAAATTTGTCAAATTAAAATAGGGGCCATTTAATTTTGTCGAAAGTGGGGGTTTCATTGATTTAATGAAAGTTAGACCGAATTACAGTGTGCTTAATCAAAAATAATATTTGGACAAACTTATACCAATGTATTACCATATAGCAACAAAAAAATTGCAAGACCGTCTCTAGAGTTGTCCATCAATGGGTATAACAACTGGTATATGGATCTTTCAAGAGGGTCATCGTTATATAAGTGTAACCAGTCACTTCATCGATAGATTTAGAACGTAATCGTTTGGTATTGGTTTTGAAGGACTAAATCATACTGCCAAATCAGTTGCCAACAATCTGAATGAATCATTTTTGAAGCGAAAATAACTGCAATAGTTTCTGACAACGCAGCGAATATGAAGGCTGCTGTGAGAGAGCTTTCGATAGAACATATAGGTTGTGCTGCTCATTCTTTGCAGTTGGTAAGTTCAAAGTTATTTCAGTATGTAAACAATAGTTAATCTTTAAATTTTTATTTCAGGTAATAAATTCATTGCATTGAAGTCAAAATGCACTCGATATGAGGGGGAACATTCTGATTCAACTCGCTGTGATTCTACCTATCAAATGCTAAATCGCCTTTTGGATAAAAAAAATGCTATATCAGGTAAATATGTACCATATTACAGCAATGTATTGCAGTGCCGTTAACAATAATGCATAAGTAAATATTTTTTCTTTTCATTATGTTTTTCTGTTTGTTTTAGTTGTGACTTCATCTACGAATTTTACGAATATGACCCATGGTAAATTAGTACTTGCTAAAAATGTCAAAATATTGTCCCCTTTTCAAAATACTACTAGGAAGCTTAGTGATCATTCTACATCTCTGGCGATTGTATCGCCATTAATTAAGAGTATAGATACAGCGTTATAGTATTGTGCTGAAGAAGAGAGAATAAAAACATTAGTAAAAAAAGAGATGCTATATGAATTGGAAAATCGTTTCAGCTTTATAAAAGAGAATAACGTATACTTGCTGGTCACAACATTAGATCCTAAATACAAAAATATCTTATTCTCTGACGAAGGACAAAACGGAATGAAACGGTGATTACTGTACCAAAAGAAAATATGCCGCTGTCTTGTCTTTAGAATCAAAATGTTTCAAAAGAGGGCAACCAAAAATCTACACTCTTCATCGTCACAGGAAGAAGCTGTGAACTTAATAGAGGTAGAGTAAAATCAAACAATAGTTATTTAAAATGTTTCTTTTTTTAATAGCATTTCCATTGTCTTTTTTTAGATTACTTTTGCAAAATATCAAGAATAAAAATGGACAAGGACAAAATAATGTACCTGAGTCCGACAAAGAAATTGAAATATATTTAAATGATAAAATACTGGAAAAATAATAACAGATTTCCCACACTCAGCAAAATGGCCATTACATATTTGTCCATACCTGCAGGCTCAGTGTTTTCTGAGCAAGTTTTCCCGGAAGCGGGCAACAGTTGCAGGAGGTTAAATGTAAGAGCAGCTTCAAACCTAAATTTCGTCTCCTTTAGCTGTCACATTTTGAATTTTTGTAAGGATTTTTTTGTTGCAATTAAAAGATGTTTATTATCATAGTTTTTTTAAAAAATAGAAAGTAAATTATTTTAATCCGGGAAAACTCCTCTTTTACAAAGTGGATAACTAGTTAAAATTATATTACTTGTACATTCTAATATATTTTTACAATTGTTTTGTTGGCTTATTTCTGACACACCCTAAATGGGTTCCAAAGAAGATAAAACTAATTTACATACGAATATATTTTATTATTTCTAATGCAAATTGATATGACACTAGCTAGATTCTATACGCAAGTAGTAATTTGTATTTATTATAATTTGCAAAAATAAATGAACCAATAAAAAGTTTTTACTATCAATATTTTGACCCCAAAAAGAATAGACTTGCTTTAAAACATCTTGAAAACATACTTTCAGCATCCTTTATTAACCATGGTTGTTGTCACATAAACTTTACCTTTAGCCCAAACCAACTATATTAGATTTCATTCCCAATGATTCGGTGGAAGTCGAATTACTATATTTCGCTTTTTTAAATTAACAATTATTTCAAGTAATTCCTTTTTAATAATGTCCTTTATGTGGTATTTCTTCTAAAGTAAGCCTTTGGATATTCAAAATTCAAATTTTTTTTTCGAAAAGTATTTGGTAGTTTTTCACGCCTCCTAGAATGGTGACTAGAGACTAGGAATTAAGTCCAGCATCTGCTAAAAATATTCCTCGTACACATCTGCATTCATATCTTCGTGATAATCACCAGTTTTCTTTGACTGAAACCGCCTTCAATGCCATCAAAATATGTGACTATTAACCGCCTTCCTTGACCAGAAGGCGCTTGAATACCAGGGGATCATCGTTCTAAGAAAGTTTGGATCGATCTTGTTATTATTTACTGTCATATTTTACCAACCGTGTTTCGCTCGTTTACCCAAGTTCATCCAAATAATGGATATTTAGATTGTCTTCCCAACACTTTCTTACAGCTCTAAAATATCATCTTCGACAACAAATAATCTCGCAATTTTTCATAACCGAAGTTCATTTTTGTTAAAACACTCCACAATATCGTCTTGCTCTATTGCTTATAGATGAAATGTTTTCATCTTCAGATAGGTATATCTCTCTAAATAAAATGATTGTACAATTCTTACTGCTGCTTTTGTATTATCTTCAATTTCCAATTCTTTTATTTCTGTCCTTTTTGATGAAAATCTGTATATTGTTAACTCTCCAATCCCCCTCGTTTTTGAACATATCTCAATTATTTTTACAGGTTCTTCATTTTTTAGCAGGGGACTTTTACTAACTCTTCTCACAGAAGCAAGATCAGAAACTAAATATTTCCAGGTACACTTCCAATACCTTGACCTTGATAAAATTATCATAGTAACAAAACACATTTATTGTCTTCTCTATCTCGGTGTGCTTTGCCGGTAGTGATGGAAGACAATTGTCACCCTTCTATCGATTTTTTACTTTCGACTGCTAAAATTGATTGTATAAATAATCCAAATCATAAATTTTTAAATTTTCAAAAAGCGGATCATAATAAAATAAATTATATATTTTCAAATACTCAATGGCACAATATACTTCAAGATAAAAGCCTACAGGTCAATTGTTTTATAAAATGGTAAACAACGTTATTTCTGAAAATATTCCTCAGGGTTTTCGCAACTATAAATACCCTGTTTACTTTACTAATGCTACCATAAAAGTTATTAAAGAAAAGAATAAGTATCATAAAAAATGGAAGATTTACCGTAATCTACAAGATTTTAATAGGTACTTTTAATTTACTAAGAGCTAGGTCCAAAACCTTAATTAAACAAGATTATAAAAACTACTTGGAGTACATCGAGACCGAGATGATTTGTCACTTTGTGTCCACTAAAAATAAGTTTAACATTCCTCCTAATAAGACTCTCGAGCATGTTAGCAGTAGCGATTCTCTTGGTATAAGTAATCTTTTTGCAGAATATTTTAGCACTGTTTATCAACCATAAACCAATAATGTTATTGACAACGAGACTACCGATGGGTATGTAATAAATTACAATTAAATGAAGACGAGGTCTTTAATATTTTAATGTCTCTTGATTTCAAAAAGGTAGCCGGGACGGACGGAATTCCTGCTTTCTTTGTTAAAACGTGTGCCATAGGTGTGACCCTTCCGCTTTGTCTACTCTATAATCAGTCTCTTCGAATTGGCAACTTCCCTGATCTGTGGAAGGAATCTTCAGTTAATAACCGACGAATCTGTAAACTCAATATCTTTTCCAAATGATTTGAAAACGCAATTTACAAGTACTTGTTCTTTATAGTCAAAAATAGAATCCATATTAAACAGTATGGTTTTTTCCCTAACAGATCCATTGACTCGAATTTAATATTTTATGTCGAATATACTTTAAATAATATGGACAATCGTGTGCAGATTGACTCCGTTTACACCGACTTCAGTAAGGCTTTTGATAAGATTGATCACAGTTTACTTCTAATGAGGCTTTCTGAGGTCGGTGTGGGTGGAATCATGCTAGATTGGTTTGGATCTTATCTAGCCGAACGAAAAGACCGTGTTGCAGTCGCCGGCTCTTCTACTGTATCATTCATTGCAACTTCAGGAGTGCCCCAAGGTAGTCACTTGTTGCCACTGTTATTTATTATTTATATTAAAAATATAGGACGTTGTTTTAAACATACAGAATATCTATTTTATGCCGACGATCTTAAACTTTTTAAAGAAATACGTTCGATTGAAGATTGTCTTTTGTTGCAATCAGACCTTGTTAGACTTGAGGAATTTTTTAAGACTAATAGTTTATTTATTAATATCGATAAATGCTTTATAATAACTTTTACGAGAAATCGTATTAGAGTAAGGCATAATTATCAGTTGAACGGTGGGCTTCTTAAGCGGGCAGATCAAGCTAAGGACCTTGGAGTTCTTGCGGACCCTAAACTCATTTGAACTTCATATTGATAAAATTGTCAATAGAGCATACCGAATGTTGGCTTCGTAAATAGAGAATGTTAAAATTTTAATTTTATTATCACTTTTTTATGCCTATGTTTTTACTAGATTAAGCTTTGCCTCGTCGGTATGGAACCCGCAATACAACGTTTATAAATCTGCTCTAGAATCGATTCAGAATAAGTTTTTAAAGTGTTTAGCTTTTAAAAATAATTTATGTTTTGAAAATTACAGTCTTTTCCGCGTTCATTTTAATATTTTATAACTAGAAGATCGAAGAGTGATAACGATCCTGTTAACTATATAACATTTTTAATACAAAAATTGATTCACGTGAACTATTGGCCCAAATTTCTTTTGATGTGCCACAAAGACATCTGAGACATTTTAATCAATTTAACATACCCTTTTGTAACACAAATAGTTCGTTGAACACTCCCTTTTCAAGAATGTGTAAGCTCGCTAACGCTTTTTGTGATAACTTTGATTTCTTCTATCTGCCCGTGCACTTATTAAAGAGAAAACTAAAGGACTACTTTTTAAACCGGTAATCACATTTATATGCTTGATTTTTCGGTACTCTTACCTGTAGGAATACAACGTAATATTGATAGTTTTATTTTAGTATTTAGCTTTGTTTTGGCTTGCTTTTTTTGTATAGGCAATAGTGTTTAGTGTAAGCAATAATTATTGTAATGATGTAATACAGTATAATTGTAAATTGTGGATACTTCGCTGGGAACCTTTGTTCCTGTTTGTATGCCCAAGAGAAATAAAAAAATTGTATACTTTGTCTATTTTAAAAAACTTTGTTTCTTGAACAAATAAGTTTTAATATGGATAACAATGCTTATCTAAAACGAAAAGCGGGCAATTCGTCTGTAGAATTTGCGAACCTAGATTGTAATACATAATTTACAACTCGCAATCTTTTTGAAACATACTTTAGAAAAATGTATGAGCAAAACCTAAAAAATATCATTTAAAACTTAATGTCCAATTATCAAAATTGGGAACGACACAAAACATTTAGGATTTGTGATTATACACTGAACTATAAAGTGAAATATTATGTTCACCATTCATCAAGAATCCATGTGGACAGAATAAAACAAACAAAATAAGTATTTTTTTAATTTTTCGTTACTTTATATAAAATGTCTCACAAATTTACAACTGACATAAGACTAATCAGGATTCGCTATAATTGATTTAGAAACTCAGAAGGATATACACTCCCTTTGTTTTATGCTCTTACTCATTGAACAGCGTTTTTAGTTTTTAGCGGTTGAGTTCAGATGGCGCAGCATGCTAGGTGCTTCCGCATCCTAAATGTAAACTATAAAAATACTGATACCGAAACCGTTTTTATAAGTGTCCATTAGATATTGGACCCCATTGGTCGTATCTCCGAAATTATCCCGGATATGACGTGGTTTAAATTAACGAGTGGCATCGCGTTATTCTAAGAAGAGGATTTACTTTAAAGTAAAAATACATAGGGGAACGGGGGCGCTCCTGCAACAAAGACCTCCAGCCCTACATGTCAGAGAGGGGTGGGCTTTGCCCTAAATCTTTGACAAATCTTCGTACGTTCGTGACGCGGGACGTACGTTTTGCCGTTATTCGTTATATACTTCGTTGGGAAATTTGGGTTTTACGACCCATGGAATTTAATTTAAATACAATAAATATCCTTCTAAATTTGTGTACACGTGTTTTTATACATATAGGACAACAATCTTTGGAGAAGGAAGTCCATGGTATGGTGATAGGGATTATAAAGAATCGGTACGTTTTCGATCGGTGTATTTATAATTTTCCAAATAAAGGTTAAGAAGTTAGGTTTATAGTAGGGATACATGTTCTGCTCGTAAGTATCGATATTTCGGATATCGGTACAGTAAAAATTCGTTTTAAAAAGAATCGATACTCTAAATATCGATACATTTTTGATCCGGAGTATTATAATTTTCCAAAAAAAAATTAAGCTGTTTATACAGGAAATAAAATAAGAAATAGGGATTCAGAGCTTATATAAACAGAAAATAAATAATTTATAAGAACAATTGCTGTCAAACCCCCCAGTAGCACAAGATTTTTTTGCTAGCTATTTAATCATACCTATTACACACAACTCATCCAAATACAAAAATATTCAGTGAAATTGTCAATATTATAGGTTCCAAGACGCAATGCGCAGGAGTACTTTCAAAATAAAATAATATTAGAGGGTGAAAGTTGTCCATCTCTTTTTCCATTTCGCTGTAGATACGCCTTATGGGAGTAGCATGTATTGATCTTATTTTTTTTTTCAAATTTTATATTATTTTATTTTATTTCCTATATAAACCCACCTTTAGAAATTTTGCCTACAGAGGCTGTTAAATGTATTGTTTTTAAGAAATCCGAAATAATAGAATCTCCTCGATTTTAAAAGAAGGAAGCAGAGCCTACTTATATCAGAAAATATTCTAGTAGTTATAATAGGGGAGCGCCTCCTCCTCCTCCTCTTCCTCTCTCTCATGTCCCTCATTCTTAACTTCCTCCCCTTTTATTCTCATTCGCATCATATTTTTTAATTTTTTCTCTTTGTTCTCCCACATTTGATTTTGCATTCTTAAGTCTTATAAATAGGTGCGTCAAGATCATTTTAGTATGTTAAGGTACGAGTGACTGTTAAAAGAAAAAAATCTGTTGAATAAATCTATTAATAATAATATTAAAATAAAATGAGTGAATCAGTTGGAGAAAGAAATCGATCCATTCCGCTTCAGACAATTAGCCTCGAAGAAATTATACCAGGAGTTCAAGAAGAAAATATACCATTAGTTCGAGAAGAAAATAATGGGATTGTTTTAAAAAATTTGAATAAAACTGAGAGTGAAGAGAAAAAAGTGTTTTGTGCTATTTGTTTTGAAATAATCGAATATTATGATTCATGTAGACCAAATACATGTTCCCACATTTTTTGTTTAAAATGTATTTTAAGATGGAATGATGAAAATGGTTGTTCTATAATGGTAAACAATTGTCCTGTATGTCGCACTAGATATTACTATTTGGTACAAATCTTCAAAGATGTAATTAGACATCATTTTGTTGTAATTTTAAAAAGAGGATAATATTTTTTATAATTTGTGTTTGTGAAAACTCTGGTAACAAATAATTTTGTAAAAAAAAGTAAATGTAAATATATATAATAATTGACACACATTTTTTCCTTTTCCTATATTGAAACGACAACAATGATCTAACAAGTTTTTTAATACATACTAATTTTCACATTACATAACAAAACAATTGTTATGGGTTTACACAAAAAGTGCCACGCCCTAAAATGGCACCACTTTTGCAAATGGAAGCTTAAATTTTCTTATGGGAATTTACATGTAAAAATGACGGTTTTGATTGTCGGACCGGCATAGCCTAATCTACTACTTTTTAATTATACTAATAATATTAATATAATTTGCATCAAGTAAGAGAAAACTCAATTGAATACAGAAACAAGCGTTAACAAAATGTTATGCTAATATATGAGTGCTTCTAGTGGCAGTTGACATAATCGACACTTTTTTTACATATGATTAGCTATTTCATTTACAAATACAGTGTCAGATGTTAGAATAAAAAGAAGTATTTTGCATATAGCAATGAAAATATATAACCGCTTATAGTAACAGTTGACATTTTTTAAAATTAATATTGTTGACGTATTCTACTTATTATCTTTACAATTTATGTTTTAAATTAATATTTTTGATATAATCTACCCATTACGTTTATAACCTATATTTAAAATTAATATTGTTGAAATAATCTACCCATCACCTTTACAAACTATGTTTATTATTAATATTTAACAACATAATCTTCCATCTCTTTTTTTCATTTTTGTTGCAGTAAAAGCAAGCATGTTCAGGAATTAGTAGAAAAAGATGTATCCTACAAATAGCACAATGTAAATCAGAAGCACTAACAACATAAGCTCTTTTGTAGTGGCAGCTCACATGATCGGACTCCCCTCTCCGTAAATATCTCATGTGAATTGCACTACAAGGAAGGCAAATAGCAAATGTTCCTAGTCTTCGACTTTCAATTTTAGAGTAGCTTTGTATAACACATACATCTTTTTCTTCAAAATTATTAAATAATTCACTAGCCCTAAACTTGCTTACTTTTACCTCAGCTTCGGTTCCTAAATTTAGCAGTTGTCCATCCATGTCCACTCCTTCGTCAATTTCCTGATCATCTTCCTCCATCTCTTCTTCTTCCTCCTCAATATAATTAATGTCGATGTTACATAAGAATGATTTTCTAACAAGCCTAGATGATTTGTCCAAAAATGAATGTTTATAAGTGATGGAATCGCCTTCCAAGTTAATAAAAATTTCTTTTCTTTCTTCAATTTGAGCGGCGTTCTCCACATTATTTTCTTCAATTTGGTCAGCGTTTCCAATCATATTTTCTGCCATCGTTAGGAGCTTTAGATTTAGATAGATATATTTGATAAAAAACAATTTTGGTTATAGCTTATAAAATAATATCGACAACTGATATTACAGCGAATGATACTGTATGATCGTCGAGTGGATGTTCTTAAGTATATATCCCATCAAGCACCACTTTTACTACCTGCAATACTTAAGTTTTTTTTTTTTTTTTTTTTGTTTCTTTTTTCGCTGTCCCTTTCCCTGTCAGTTTCCTCGGGGGGGGGGGGGGGGGGGGGGGCCAAGGGGGGGCTTCCCCCCCTCCCCGCTCCGCCAAACCCCCCTCACTCTCACCTTATCTCACCTAACCTAAACTGACCTAACCTAACATAACCTAACCTAACTTAACTTAACCTGAAGAGGGTAGCCCGAAATTGGGGAACCGGGTTTTAGTCTCGGAAATTCAGGGGTCCGGGGGGGGGGGGGAGGGGGGTAAGGTTGTTGATCGGCTTGGGAAAGTGGTTTTTAGAGATTGTCGTTCAACTTTAAGTAGGACACATGTGATTAACTTTTGCATATAAAATCGCCTCAGCGAAGAGACGAATGCAATTGATTTCTGCATTCACACTGTGCAGAGCTCGCGAGTTTTCTGGTGTTTACATTGTGTCTATTTGGTAAATTTTTATTTTTATTTCTAACATTTTTATTTGGCAAGATTTAATTCTTATATATATTGGTGACATTTTTATGTACATTTGTGGCATTTTTATTTGTTATTACGATTTTTTTCATAATGGACAATTTTTTGGCATCGAGTAGCAAAATAATTGACAATGACTTTGACTTATACACATGTACTCAAATGCAGAATTTTGCAAACCAACAAAACAATGAAACAGACGTATTTACAACTAGTCAACAACAAACTATTCAGGACTTGAATGAAATTATTTATAATAGCCAAGTTCAGAATAATGCCAACAAACACAACAACGAAAAATATTTATTTACAGCTACTCAACAACAAACTCTTGACGATCTTAATGACATTATTGACAACAAAACGGACTTAATTACAACAAATACTAATTCACCATATGATATTGTAAATTCTGATTCGCAAGAAAAACAAATTGATCAAAATTTAAGTTCGGCTATATCTTCTATTAATTCACCATATGCTATTGTAAATTCTGATCCGCAAGAAAAACAAATTGATGCAAATTTGACTTCGGATATTTCTCCTAATAATTCACCAGTTGAACAAAATTCAATTTCGAAACCATCATTTATCATTAAAAAAAAATTTAAAATTAATAAAAAAAATAAAAAACAAATAGCAAACCTTAAGTGTCTGGGTTTCGCTATTCAAAATTTAACTAATTTGATCACAATTAAAAAGGGAGACGAAAGTACGGTGAATTATGTTAAACAGGCCTTTGACAAATTAGTTGACTCATTTGAAGAAATGGATTCATAAAGTCAATTAATTTCTATTGCTTTTTTCAAAATTTGACTATAACTAAATAAAAATGCACAATATTAATTTTATTATTATACAAAGAACTTCAAAAATGCAATTGCTTTTTTCAAAATTTGACTATAACTAAATAGAATTGCACAATATTAATTTTATTATTATTATTATTATGCAGAAAACTTCAGAAATGCATAAGTGTGTAACATGTAATAAAGTCTTTACTAGAAAGGATAATTTACTGCGACATATTAAAAAACATGTTAACGGAAATTCCACAAAACTCAACAGTTGGTTGAAAAAACCAAAGCTTGTTAAAGGTAAGAACATTTTATTTTTCATGTCATATTTTGTAAAATATTTTGTAAAATATTTTTTTCTTAATTTATATAGATTCTACAAATATTGTAAAATATTGTAAAGAATGCAAGAAAAATATAAACCAAAGTCTATGGGGTGGACATCTTCGATCTAGTGTGCACAAGAACAATTCCAAAATAGGCTTGGAGGAAGGTGTTGAAATTATCAAGTCAGCATTCAGGGAACGAATAATATCTTATAGGATTTCCTCACACCAAAACTTCATAAATGTGAAAGAATATTTTCAACATTTGGAATACAAAATTGCACATCTAATAGAACAAGAACTGCAGAAACATAAATGTATCAAGCTAAATATGGAACTGTTCGGTTTCTATTTTAACCCCAGCAGCGACAGCTATGATGTCAAATCTTTTAATGCGCCGTTCCAAGTCATTTGCCAGGGATATCAGAAAAAAGAACTGTTAGAGCAAATCTGCACCATTATTGACCAGAAAGCTGACGAATTTGCAGAAAGAGATTCAGGTAAAGAATTTATTTTCGATTTTACAACAGCAACAAAAAAAGTAATTTTTTAATTTTTACGTTGCAGGATGGGCTTTGATGAATTTACTTCATTTGGAAATTAATGTTAACAAGCACAATCCGCTGAGAGCCTCATCTTTTATCGAACTTCCTCAAGAGATCAAGAGACGTCAAGCTGTGATCAACATTAGGAATGATGACAACTTTTGCTTCGCCTGGGCAGTTGTGTCTGCTCTTCACCAACCACGCGGATTAGATTTTGAAACTTCATCCTACCCACACTACTCTTCTGTTTTGGATATGTCAGGTATAGAATTTCCAATGTTGCTAAAGAACATTAAGATTTTTGAAGAAAAAAATAACATTTCTATTAATGTATATGGATTAGAAATTATAAATCCTAAAAAGGGGTATGAAGTAATTGGTCCACTTTATTATTCATCGAATAAAAAAAATCAACATGTCAATTTATTGTTAATAAGTGATGATGATGAAAAAACTTTTCATTATTGCTATATTAAAGATTTATCAAAACTAGTTTCTGCACAAATTTCTAAACATCACGGAAAAAAATATATTTGCGATGGTTGTTTACAATATTTCCCTACAGAAGAAAATTTATTACAACACAATAGCTATGATTGTGATCATTTACGAATTAACCTACCTTCTAAAGAATTAATAAAAGATAAGTTTGGAAACTATTCATCTGATAATATTTTGAAATTTGTAAATTATCATAAACAAATGAAAGTTCCTTTCGTGGTGTATGCAGATTTTGAACGCATTTTAAAGCCTTTAAATAATGACAATGTTGATAAAAATCCTAATACTTCATACACCTTAAAACAATATGAACATATTCCACATTCATTTGCCTATTACATTAAATGTTCCTTCGACGATAATTATTCTAAATTTGAAAAATATAGAGGTCAAAATTGTGATACATTATTTATAAATTCTTTAGAAAGAGATGTGTATAACATATACAATAAATATTTAAAGGCTCCTAAAAAAATGATCCCTTTGAACGAACTGGACAAAATTTATCATAACTATGAAAAAGTTTGTCATATTTGTAATAAACCTCTTTTAAATGACAGGGTTGCAGATCATTGTCATATAACCGGTCTTTATAGAGGTCCAGCTCATTCACTCTGCAACATAAATTACAGAATACCTAACTTTATTCCAGTTATATTGCATAATTTGCGTAATTATGATTCTCATCTATTTCTTAAAAAATTATGCTTAAACAAAGAACAACTAACAGTTATCGCACAAAACAAGGAAAAATATATTTCATTTGAAAAGCTTATTCATGTGGATAACTATTTTGATAAAAAGACACAAAAGGCTAAGAAAAAAAATATATCATTAAGGTTTATTGATTCTTTTCAATTTCTATCCCATTCTTTATCAAAACTCTCTGAAAGCTTAAAAGATGAACAATGTAAGGAAATAAAAAAAATTTTCAATGATGAAGAAAGATTTAAACTTATTCGGCAAAAAGGTGTATTTCCTTACAGTTATATTGATGATTATTTAAAATTAGAAGAAACAAATTTACCTCAGAAAGACCAATTTTATAATACTTTAACGGATGAGCACATCAGTGATGCAGAATACCAAAGAGCTGTAAAGGTTTGGCAATTGTTTAAATGTGAATCTCTTGGTCAATACTCCGACGTTTACTTACTTTCTGATACTTTACTTTTGGCAGATATTTTTGAAAATTTTAGAAGCACTTGTTTATCCACATATAAGCTCGATCCAGCTCATTTTTACACTTTTCCAGGTTTATCCTGGGAGGCGTGTTTGCGTTATACTGGAATAGAGTTAGAATTGTTAACTGATCCAGATATGATACACTTTTTCAAAAAAAGCGTTCGCGGTGGTGTGAGCTCTTGCATTTGTAGAAAATCTGAAGCTAATAACCCATTTCTTTTAAATTTTGATCCTTTAAAGCCAACTAAATACATAATTTATTATGATGCAACAAATTTGTATGGTTATGCAATGTCACAGCACATTCCAACGGGAGATTTTGTTTGGTTAACAGATAAAGAAATCAATGATTTAAATATTATGAATATTTCTAAAAAATCTAATAAGGGATATGTTTTAGAAGTTAATTTAGAATATCCTACAAGTCTACATTCCTATCATAACGATTTTCCGTTTTGTCCAGAAAACTTTAAACCGCCAAATTCTAAATGCATAAAATTAATACCCAATTTAAATGATAAATCAAAATATGTTATTCACTATCAATTATTAAAACAATGTTTGGAACATGGACTCAAGTTAACTAAAGTTCATAGAGTTTTACAGTTTTCTCAATCTGATTGGTTGAAAAAATATATAGACTTGAATTCAAGATTAAGAAATGATTCAAAGAATGAATTTGATCGTAATACTTACAAGTTGGCAAATAATAGTATTTATGGCAAGACTATGGAAAATGTTGATAGGAGAATTGACGTAAGACTTGTTACAGAGTGGGAAAAAAATAGAAGAAAAGATGGTGCTGAGAATTTAATTGCAAAACCATATTTCAAGGACTTAACAATATTTTCTGAAAACTTGGTAGCTATTCAAATGCAAAAGATTCAAGTTACTTACAATAAACCAATATATGTAGGCTTCTCAATATTAGATATATCTAAAACTGTCATGTATGATTTCTTTTATAATTTTTTAAAACCTCTTTATCAGGAAAATATTTCACTTTTATACACCGATACCGATTCGTTCATTTTAGAAGTCACAACTCCAAATATTTATTCTGACATGATAAAAAATATTCACAAATTTGACACATCTAATTATGAATTTAATAATATTCATGAAATGCCTATTACAAAGTCAGTTATAGGAAAATTCAAAGATGAATATGCTGGTGAACCCATTACTGCTTTCTTTGGTACTGGAGCAAAAGCATATTGTATTAAAACGGAAAACAGTTTAACAAAAAAAGCAAAAGGTGTTAAAAAAAGTGCAATTAAAAAGCAGTTGGATTTTATTCATTATAAAGATGTTGTTGAAAATCATTCTAAAACCTTTTGTTCAATGTATGTTTTTCGATCTAGACAACATACAATTTTTACAGAGTTAATTAATAAATTGGCTTTGAGTTCCGAAGATGATAAGCGGTATAAAATTCCCTATAGTTTTAATACATTAGCTTGGGGACACCAAGATATTGCTTTGTATCAATGGAATGCAGAACATGAAGATTTAGATATATTTATGTAGATATTATAAGGTATTTAAATTTGTTGTTTTTGAAACCAAAGTTAGTCTTCATAAGTCTTTCACAAAATGTGCATAGAAACTTTTGACAAAGAAATTGATAACAGTTATTTTAAAACATATGAAAAACGACTTTCCACTTTTAAAAAATGGAAAGGAAAATTGAGACCAGAAGTGTTAGCTGGAGCTGGCTTTTACTATACTTCAATCAATGATATTTGTAAATGTTTTTATTGTGGTATTGAAATTTTTGATTGGTTAAGTTATGATGATCCTATTGTGGAGCATAAGAAATTTGCTAGGAATTGTGATTTAAATAACTGTTTATGGAAAAATAGGAATCGAATAATTGTAACCATTCAAAATAAGTCTTCAAGCTACACATTTTATATAGTATTATTAATATCCTTATTTATGAACTTTTACATATATTTAAATTAAGTATTTTATTGTTATTTTTTTACAACTGCTTTTGCTTTCGTGGTGAAAGTATCTGCTTAATGTTAATAAATTTGGAATATAATTATTAATTTGTTTTAATGACTATCAGTAGATCTCAATTTATTCTTCTTTATTTTATTTTCCAAAATGTTTTTTATGTTCATCATCCCCCTGGCGTAACACAGTGTGAAATATGTTTTTCTAATAAAACAGACGTCACTCTAAGTAAATATTGTAAATTTATGAAAATTGGATTAATTAACAATAGTACAATTAGTTGGATGGAACGAATAAATGGAAATGAAAATGCAAGTAAATTTTTTAAAATTTTGTATCATTATCCAAGTCGATCTATTTTTGATACAAATTGGATAGAAAGGTTAGAGTTTAAAAATAATCAGTTACAAATTTTAACCCCCAACTGTACCAATTATTATGACGGATTCAAAAATTATTACTTTTCCATCATTAGTGTTACATTAAACTTTGCATTATTTTTATACATTACCATTTTAATTATTTATCTTTATTACAAATTTCAAACTGGAAATCTATTTTTTCATTAATCCATTTTAATCGAAACTTTAAAGAAAGTGGGGATGAGAATATTTAAGTACAAGAATAACACAATATGTTTCAGTCTCGTTTAGTCATTATGAACAACGCCGTGGTTCATAAACCTTTGGAAACGCTTCTTAATTCAAAAATTTATTTTTTAAATAATTCTTTGTCAAAATTTGTTCTTGTTGGCATTAGTTTAAATGATTTTTCTCCAAAAATTGTAATTGGTGGAAAAACTGGATTTTCAATCGCACTAACCGAAGAAAATTGGAAAGACATTTGTGTTCATCAAGGAATTATTGTAAACAATTTCTACTTTCCTCAAGTTGATCAAACCAGTGTGAATATAAACAACATTCATCTGCAGGTTCAGAAAATAAATGATACCCCTGTTCTACAAATTACAAAAGGCCCACACTTCATATACTTAGGACAAGAGTCTTTGGACAATTTGTGGCGATTAAAGGAAATTATTGATTATAGATTATCTATACTTAAAAGGCAAGAATTCAATACATATTTCAAAATATTTCAAAATAATATTTCATCTGATTGTGGCGACTTGTGTACGCATGTTTATAATATAATAAGTCCAACAGAAAATCCTAACAGTGAAAATGTTTCAACTATGATGGAATTACTTGCTTTATATCCTGAACAAATGGAAAACAAATTGAAGCAAAATGGAACAAAACGAAAATATTACGAAGAAAACAATGAAAATGGATCAAAAAGAAAATATTACGAAGAAAACAATATCTTTTCTGGAAGAGAACAATAAGGTGCATGTGTTAGTGAAGTGGAGCTTTGCTTACAGACAAGCCCGTAGGAGTAACTTTCAGATGTGGTACTTAGATAGACTCCGTTTTGAAAAAAGAATAAATGATTGTAAACTTATTCTAGATTCGATATTATCTGAGGAACATAGAAATAAAATATATTTGACACGTTTTAATAAAAATTGTATTTGATGTTTTACTTAATAAAATTTTAGTTTAGTAAATGTGAATTTTATTTGAAATTAATTAGCACATTAAGACTTTGTAATTTGTATCAGCTAAAGCATAAAGTGAGGAACAGAAATAAAACAAATTTAACTAAAATTTAATTTCAATTTAATTAAACAATATTTTTTTTATCAATCCATGTATTATATTTTTTATCAAGTCCTAACCATTTCACATAAACTTTGTTTCCTTTCCTTCTCAAAATCTTCTCAATAAGATACACATCGGTATGCTTTACTTTTAGTAATTCTTGCTCATAAAAACCACCCAGAATGTCCTGATTATCTTCGTCTTGAATTAAATATGTCCAAGGGTTTGTCATCTTAACTTCTTTAATGTGGAATATCTCATTTGACCAATTTGGTGTGTAACCTTTTGAAAATGCCTCTCGATGCTTGCTTATTCGTACGTGATCACCCACTTTAAACTTTGGAGATTTTATATCTAACGTTTTAGCATGAGTAAATGCAGATTTCAAGATTCTATTTTCATTTGTTTTATTTACTTGTTTTGGCTTCATTCCTATTGAAGAATGTTTTGTATTGTTATAATCTTTTACAATATCCGCTAATATATTAAACCATTTGTAATTTCCTTGAATGCTAAATATTTTCCACATATTATTCTTTAAAGTCCTGTTCACTCTTTCTACTATACTCGCTTTCAAATTGGAAAACGTGCTATAATGGTTAATTCGAAATTGTTGCATCAAATTTTGAAAATGTACATTGAAAAACTCTCTCCCTCTATCCGTTTGCAAGTTTTTTGGTGGAGTTTTTGCACTGATTAATATTTTTTTCATTGCCGCTGTTACGTCTTTTCCAGATTTAGATTTTAACGGTTCGGCCCAAACATACTTAGAAAATACATTTATGGTAATCAAGATATATTTAAATCCCTTATTAAATTTGGCATAGGGTAACATTTCAACCAAATCAGCTTGAAAAAGATCATTTAACCCTTTCACTACCACCCTTCTGCGTTTGTAGTTTTTTCTAGCAGGTTTATGTAATTCATTAACGACTTGTTGTTTAACGGTTGTCATGACAACAAACTTGTTTATTCAATTTTAAGGAAGTTCACTTTCTATGTTTTGTAATAATTCGAAATATAACTTTTATATGTTTTTTCCCATTCATTCAATTTATCAATTTGTATTGTATAACTTTTTTCATTTAAAATTTTACTAATTTTAGTAATCTCCTTTTCTAACGCATTAAAGGATTTTTTTATCTCTCCAGTTAAGAAAGTAGTTGATCTACTATCACTATTTTTTAATTCCTCCTCTGTTTTATTTAATTCTTGTTCTAATTTCTTAATTACACTGGACATTATATTTTCCAAGGAAATATATTGTTGATTTTCTTCCAAAGTGAGTTGGTCAATTGTTCTACTGTTAAGAATGCTATTTTGATTTCTTTTTTTTCATCATCTAACCTTTTTATAAAAGTTCTTAATTGTTTAATTTTTTCCTTGTGTTTTTCAATTATTACTTCTCTTATATTTGTTTCCATTATTTTATTAATTTTGTTGATATCATCACTTAATTTTTTGTCTTCCTTTTTAACATGTTCATTTAAAAATTGCAAATCTTTACTTATTTGATTTAGCGTTAGCAACTGTTTATTAACGTTTTCAATTGAGGTATAGCATCCTTTAATCTGGTTTTCATACTTTAAAAAATTTTCATCAAAAACCTTAAGCTTTTTAGCAAAGATTTCATTATTTGTTTCATTTTCACCTAATCTCCTTTTTAAATTATTAATGTCACTTATTCTCTCTTGATTTTGTTTTGAAATATGGCGTCCAAATTTATCAACTGTCATGTTGAGCTTTCATTAAACAATAAATATGATTATATTTGATAGCTGTTATTTATAGTATTACTTTATCTTCTCTTAATTCTTCAATAATAGAGATAATCTCGTTACTATGAGCATTATTTCCCGCATCACTTGATGAAATTAATAAACGTAGCCTATCAACAATTTCGTTAACATTATTCCAGTATACATAGTCTGTATTTGATCTGTTTGTTTTCAAAATTAATCCCTTTCCTGTAGATTTGGCTCTAGTTGTTCTAAACGGAGGTTTTGGTTTGTTAAATGCTGTAACTAATCTTGGCAAGGTTTTTGTCTTTGTAATCCCCTTTCTTTGTAAATATGGTCCTATTATTGTAACATATTTGTGTGATGTATTTCCTTGAACTTGTTCATTTGAATCAAAATTCCTACGATATACATTTGTTTTAGCTAGAATGTTCATGTAATTATCTAAATCTTCCTTCTTATAACCTTTCGGTTCTTTTTTGAAAAGCAATTCGTATAAACCTGGCGTGCCTGTGTACGTTATTCCTCCCACTTTAATGTCTTTTCCAATAATTTCTACCGGTATCTGTGTTAAACCAAAAGAAAACTTATCCGTTTCGAGGTCATGAACTATTCCATAATAATGGTCAAATTTATGTTGTGTATCTTTCACACCCTCATCAATATATGATCTGGGTAATTCATGAAAATCTGCTAAGTAATCTTTATATGATGGTGTACCAACATAGGTTTGAATTGTTTTTCTAGTTTGTTCCAATATGTCTGACAAGTTTAAATTTGTTGTTGTGTCACTAGAAGGATCTGAAGTTTCTGCTATAACAGTTGATGACAATGGTTGTACTACAGGAGAGGAAGAAGTGCTACTACTGTCATTTAAAAATGTTGGTAGTTCTGTAGGGAGTGACGGAGTTTTTCCTGTTTTCTGAATATTTTTCGTCGGAGTTGATGTTTTATAAAGCTTTGTAGGTGTTTTGAAATCTTCATACTTTGAAACTCTTTCTTCTTTTAAATCGAATGGTTCGGATTTACCAATACTTGAAATTAGCTGTTTAAGTGGTTGTGTTATTGGTCTATAAGTTTGTTCTAATTCGGACTGAGCAGTAGAAGTAGCTAATTTCAAGCTTTGATATTTCTGCTTCACGGCTTGTCTCGATCTTATTAATTCTCGAGCTAAACGTTTATCCATGCTGTACAAGTTTTAAATGAAATAAAACTGCAAATTTTTTACTTTTATAAATATATAAAGGAATCGAATTTACTCCTATATCTGCCGTGATTTACTTCACAATCTTTGTCAATTACAAGAAAGCCATATGGATCCATCCAACAGTTAGCACAAATATTTTTAAACTGATCAAATGTCATATCCAATATACAGTGGTCATTATATATATGTTTTAAACTCAAACAGTCCTGTTTAAATAAAATTAATAAGTTTGCATTTTCTCGAATTAGACGTTTAAGGATTGAGGAATATCCTTGAAAAATAAAAAAAACAATCGGTGTTTCTATGCCTTCCATGCGTGAAATAGTCCCTAATAATAGATTGATTATGACAAGGAATATCATCAAAAATGATAACGGAATTTGGCTTTATCTCATGAGGTGAAATAATGTTCTCATCGCTATCATATTCAAAGTATCCAATTTCTTTCATAGGTTTTAACAACTTTCTTAAATATTCATATTTTGGTTGATCTAATGACTTTGAATAAACATAGACATTTTCAAACCTAATTCCATTTGGATGCTCGAGCAGTGTAAGCATAACGTTGGTTTTACCGCTACCACTGCAACCAACTATAAGCCCTCTTTTTGAACCACCGCAAAATAAGTCACCATGCTTTCTCAACTGTTTACTTAAAATTTTTTCATCATGATTATTTACTGGTAATGAGAATTTTTGTTTTTCAATCCTCATTCTTAATCACACTAGTAAATATTTTTAGCTGTAAAAGTATTTATACCAGAAAAATGTCAATGTGCTTTTAGTATAAAAAGAACTTCAATGACTGTGGGTCGCCATAAGTTGAAAAAAACTATTAAAACACGTAATAGAAAAGGCTCTGGTTTAGTAAATAAATTAATTAGCAAACTACCTTTCGAAGTTCATATACCAGGATATAATTATTGTGGTCCCGGCACCAACTTGGAAAAAAGATTAACTAGAGGTGACGTTGGTATAAATCCATTGGATTCCGCTTGCAAAGAACATGATATATCTTACTCTCAGACTGAAGATTTATCAAAAAGACACATATCTGACCAAATATTAGAAAAAAAAGCCTGGGATAGGGTAAAAGCTAAAGATTCTTCTATTGGTGAAAAAATTGCAGCTTTAAGTGTTGCAGGAATAATGAAGGGTAAAAGAAAGTTCGGTTTGGGATTAAAAAATACAAAAGGGGGTAAACTTAAATTGAGAAAAAAACGTATCATTCGAACACCCAAAAAAATTGGAGGATTTCTACCTCTTTTGTTTCCCATTCTTGGCGCCCTGGGTGCACTAGGTGGAGGCGCGGCAGGAATTGCTAAGGCAGTAAATGATGCTAAAGCAGCTAAACAGCAACTAGAAGAAATACATAGACATAATATTGCAATGGAAAATGCTTCTAAAGAAGGGAAAGGATTATATATTAGACCATATAAAGGAAAGGGACTATTTATTAGACCTTATAAAGGAGGATCCGTTAAAATGAAAGCAATCAGACAAAAAAAAAAACTCAAAATAAGTTTTCCAAAAAGAGCACTTACGAACAATGATATTATTAAATATGTAAAGCTGTTAAAAATAACTGGCTTTAGAGGTGTTTTTATGCTCGATGAACTTCCAAAAAAAATTAATCTGAAAGAATGTGGTATTGTAAATTTGGATAAAAAACAAAATAAAGGATCTCATTGGACTGCTTATATTAAAAATAACAAAAATGTAATATATTTTGATAGTTATGGAAATTTAAAACCACCTTTTGAACTTCTCAAATATTTTAATTCGAATGGCAAAGTGGATGTATTTTATACTTATGAAAATAAACAAAAATTTAATTCATATAACTGTGGTCAACTATCCCTAAAATTTTTGCAAAAAAATATATAAACTCATTATTTATTGTAATATCTCATTCATAAATAAACTGCAATGTCTACCACAATTGCCATATCAGGAAACAGTTCTGTTTTGTCTGCTGATTTTAATCCGCCCATATATTTAGAGGATGAAAAACAATATTACCTGGGTTTAGCTGATTTTGAAACGTTTATGACTATCCCCAATATAAAAGAAGGATATAATAAATTTTATATAGATAAAAAAGTAATTGTTATTCCCGACGGAACTTATGACATTACAGATATAGAAACATACATAAGAGAAAGTATAGAAGATTTATTTCCGAATGAAAAAATTTTTTTTCTTTTAAAAGCAAATGTTAATACTCTAAAAACTTTTTTAATGTGTAGTAGAATAATTGATTTTACCAAGGAAGATTCGATAGGAAAAATGTTGGGTTTTAATAGCAGGATACTAGAAGCTATGAAAGAGGAAGAATCAGATAATGTTGCAAAAATAACTAAGGTGAATGCTATTTGTATTGACTGTAATATTTGTGTCGGTTCTTACAATAATGGTAAACCTGTTCATATTATTCACCAGTTTTATCCAACTGTAGCTCCAGGGTATAAAATAGTTGAATCTCCTTTGCCCATTTTGTATTTTCCAGTTAGCGTCAAAGCAATTAACAATATAACAGTTAAAATAGTTGATCAAGACGGAGAACTTATCAGTTTTAGAGGAGAAACTATAACAGTAAGGTTACATTTACAAACAAGTGAAATATAAAATGGTTGTTAGATATAATAGAGCCCTTGGGATGAGACTTGCCCCTACCACTATCAACAAAGTAGAAACTTATAAAAAGAAAAAGCCTAAACAACAGTTCAGTATCAAATCCAACACCAACAAGTTAAGACGAGATAATCGTAAATTTCTCACATCCTTGGGTTTCACTGTTTTAAAATAATGAACATATTAAACGTAAACGAAAAGCTTTATGTAGACAATTCCATCGTCAGTTCTGAGCTTCACACATATCAACCATATATTTCTTCAAAATTCGATTACAATGATGAAATAAGGATCCCAATTCAAGAACTCGATGCTTACACTCTACCATCAGATAGTTTACTTTATATCGAAGGAAAATTAACTAATACAGAAGGTAAATATAAGAAAGAATTGCTATTTATTAACAATGGTATAGCCTTTTTGTTCAGAGAAATCCGCTATGAACTAAACGGAATTACTATAGATTCAATAAGAAATGTTGGATTAGCATCAACCTTAAAAAGCTACCTTTCTCACAATACCAACGAAAGTTTAAAACTGGAAAATGCAGGTTGGTTTCCACATCGGAAAGAAGGTGATACAATTTTAGTTGATAATGATGGAAAATTCTCCGTATCCATACCACTAAAAATGCTTTTAGGATTTTTTGAAGATTACAGAAAAATTATTATGAAACAGGAATTGGTTCTTATTAGATCAACTGATGATTTAGATGGTGTTATTTTCAAAGAAGATCCGGCACACCTTGTTACTGCTCCTGACACTCCATTGGTTACTTTCGATAAAATTTATTGGAAAGTTCCTCACATTCTAGTTGATATGCCACAATAACTTGCTCTATCAAAAATATTAGAATCAAATAAAGATATATTGAGTTGGGAACTTGTTGAATATTCTTCTCTAACCGAAACAACCCGTCACACATGGCCGGTAAAAACAACTAGTAAACTAGAAGCTCCTCGTCATGTTGTGATTGGCTTTCAAGAAAACAGAAAAGGGAAAATTGTTAAAGATATGAGTAAATTTGACAATATTACCTTGTCAAATATTAGAGTATATTTAAATTCTGAAAGATATCCTTATCACGATTTGTACTTAAATTTCGAAGAAAACAAATTTTCTGCTTTATACGAAATGTTTGCCAACTTTAGACAGTCTTACTATGGTGTTCCAAATGAACCCATTTTTAATCCTGAACAATTCAAAAACATTAGTCCTATTACACATATTGATTGCTCCCATCAAAACGAAACAATTCAAACGGGATCCGTAGTAATGAGAATTGAATTTGAGACACACAATGCAATTAAAAAAGATACTTCTGCTTATTGTCTTATTTTACATGACAAATTATTTAGCTACAACCCTCTTACTAAAATTGTGAAACAATTATAAACTTTATCCCCACTATTTTCATATTTCGATTTAATTTAAAGAAATTTTCAAAAGCTTTTAGTTTTAATCATGACATCAAAACTACAACTACAAATTGAAAAATTTATTTTTAAAATTAATCAACTGAAAGAAGAAATTGCAAATTATTCAAGTAAAAAAAGTCTCATTAAAAAATTTGCTGCTTTGAAAATATGAGATTGGTTATAGATATTCAAGGATTCAAAGATGAAAAAAATAAATTTATACCGAAAGAGCTTGCAGCTTTTGATGGTTATGAAATGACTCATTACATTTTTAAAAAGCCTTTTCCAATGGAGTTTCTTTCACCTGATCGTCACAAGCAGGCGGTATGGTTAACGAAAAATTATCATTGTATACATTGGAATAATGGATTTACTCCATTACATCATTTGCCGAAAATAATTGAAACACTTACGAAGAAAGCAGATTTTGTTTTTGTAAAAGGAAGCGAAAAAAAGGATTTTATACAGAAATATTCTAAAAAGCATGTGATTGAAATAGATGAACAACCAGCGCTAAAGCTAATGGAACCAAAATGCTTCTATCATTCAAAATCACCTTGTATGTGTGCTTTGACAAATGTGTTATTTTTATATGACAATTGTTTTATGAATGAATAAAAATATAAAAAAAAACTTAATTACCTTTTTATTTTGCATTAACCAACCATGATTGAATACAATTAATATGATACCTTAAATCTAATTTTCTAAATTCATTTAAAAGTTCATACTCATTTTTATATTTTAAATAATCATTACAAAATTTAGCGGCTAATATACATTGTTTCATTCGATCTATATTATTAACATATGCTGACAAATCTTGTGCTTCTGCGTCTTCTTCGCCTACAATTGATAAATATTGGAAGTATGCAGCAGATATAATAAACTCTTCATACATTTCAGTAACCATTTGCTCCATTGTAAATATTATTAAATTTATTCTTCCTTTTCAATTTCTTGAAGAATAGTATCCTCGTCAATAAATTGCTTCAAGTCTTTTAAATAGTAACCAAAGCCAATATCTTTTAGATCTTGAATAAGTTGAAAAAAATTTAATGTTTCAATGTATTTGTTGCAACAGAGGGCAGCCTTTACGAATTCCTCAGATTGATTACAATAAAAGTCTATCCACTCCGGACCACTTGCCATACAATATGAGAAATAGGTTTTTGAAAGATTACTAAATTTCTCCTCTAATAATTTAACTGCAATCAGCAACTCAGCCATTTCATTTATTTAACATAATATTTTAAATATGTAGGGGGACGTCTCTTGCGAATAGGATTAACTTTCTTTGATAATACCTGTTTTTTATCTTCGTATAATTGAAACCTCTTTTGGGTTGCAATAATAGCAGGTATAAATTGGCAATCTTCTCCTATAAATTCTATTAGGTGGCTTAATTCTCCTACAAAGTATGATTTCCCAAATGTATTGAAAAACGTAGTAAGGCTTATAATTCCTTCTAAATAATCATCACAACAGTCAATTGCTTCCAAATAATCTCGTTTCAGTGGATAAAACAGCTTGGTGTATTCATCTTTCGAAATCACTTCAAAGAAATTGAGATATTTAACTTTTAACTGTCTGATAGTTGTAGTTAATTTTTCGCGATTACACATAATTCACTTATTACTTGACACATTTTTTCATTTTGTTTTATACAAAATTGGTGGAAAAATTCAAAAAAAACTTTTTACGCAACTCGAGCACAGCTTAGTAAATGTGTCTCGGCATACTAAAATGATCATGATGCACCTATTTATAAGACTTAAGAATGCAAAATCAAATGTGGGAGAACAAAGAGAAAAAATTAAAAAATATGATGCGAATGAGAATAAAAGGGGAGGAAGTTAAGAATGAGGGACATGAGAGAGAGGAAGAGGAGGAGGAGGAGGCGCTCCCCTATTATAACTACTTATTCTTTTGATAAAAGATGTGAATACCAAACGTTTTTTTATTTTTATATTTATTCGAGATTTTGAAATGTTTTTTTTTTCGGAAGCATGTTTATAACCAATTTATTTTTAATGGTTAATCCCAACATTTACATCATTATTAAACAATAAGACAGGAAACTTAAAACAGCAACTTTTCCCGTTATTTTTTAGCGTTTTAAAGAATGGTAAAATCTGAAATTTTGAATGTCAATAATTTATAAACATCGGGGTTAAAATGTATAAGTACTTAGTAATTTTATCAGTGCAAAATATGTACAAAGCTTTTGGTTGTAAAAGTACCCCCTTATTAATTTTCATATTTTTCTAGATATCAAAAAAAGTTAAATACAAATGTTTCTTTAAATTATAGGATTTTTTAGTGTGGTTTACAGATACACAGAGTGGCTAGTTTTTTCTTGAATCAACATCAACTTTGATTTTTTAAATGCAACATCCTGTATATTATACATTCATCAAATTGGCCTCTTCTTGTAGGGTATCAAACCTAGTATATTTATAATCAGCAAGAAGACTCATTTGATGAGAGGTTACACTTAAGAAACCAAAGTTAAATTGATGGTATAAAAACTAAACATCCTGTATATCTGCAAATTACATTAAAAAATAAAATCGTACGGTTTGACAAAACTGTGTGTGTTTATCTTTTTTTGATATCTATATAAATAAAAACGTTAATAAGGGTGCATTTATACCCAAAAATTCTGTACGATTAATCAAAATGTTCCCAGACATCAACTTAATTGCCTGTTAATCCCCCATCCGCCCTTCTCCGTATTAACTATAATTTCAAAATTCTGGGCACCTGTTACTCTTATAGAAATCTGGAATTTGCAACTTAATATTAGAATTTTTAATACCCGCCAGAATTTTAATTTTAGGCTAGATGACGCCACGACTAATATATTAGCTAAAAATGACGGATCAAATGGTATCGATATACAGTCATATGTATCGATACATGGTACGTATCATTTAAAAAATATCGATACAAAATATCGAGTATCGGAAGGAAAACTATCGATATCATAGAATATCGGATCGTATCATGCATCCCTAGTTTATAGTGGTAATAAAATAAGGATTCGGAGGTTGTTTACACAGAAAATCAAAATTGAATAAGAACAATTGCTATCAAACCCAGTATCACCAGAGTCTATTCTTAAATTGTGGTATCACAATGTCATCTGTTCAATACTGCTATACCTGCTCTTGAATTAAATTGTTTAACAGAACTTTAATTTTTAATCTCGTTGATTTTAAAGGAAGCAAGCAGAAGAGTACTTATAAAGAAGATTTTTTTTATTTTTCATCAGTTGGAATTTAGATTTTTTTTGCAGGCATGTTTGTATTCAATTTATTTGATACGATTCACACAATGTTGAAAAAACAAAAGAAGGCAGCATTCAAACAGCAGGCAACAGTAAATCCCGGCTGTCAATTTTTAATTTTACGTTTTATGATATAGCGAGTAGATTGTTTTTGTTTCGCTTGGAACGAATCTGTTTCATGCCTGTTTATAGAGGAGTATAATCAAGAGTCAATTCGAAGAGTCTGTTTATTTGCTGATAGCTGCTATGGACAGAACGATACCAGCATTATTGCTGCCCCCTAAAGAGATTTAGAGGTAGTCCCGATTTCTTCTTTAAACAGTGAGCCTCGAAAAATTTCTAAAAATAAATAGGAAGACTTGGTTGCGTTGTGCTCAGGACTTGCACCTGTCATAAGACCACCGGAATTCCAGCAGTTTTTATTATTTGTCATTACCACATGATATTGCATGAAACAGAGATTTTATTATGGTATTGGCGTTCTTAGTTTTAAAGCTGATTGATATATTTTTTTACAAAATGGTTACCAATATTAGATTTGTGAAAATTTATTTCCTTACTTCAAATTTTGAATAAAATACAATTTATCCGAACTACTTTATTTTCATAATAATAACCCCACCTACAAAACAGTACTGCATGACGTATCCAATATATCAAGAAAAGAAAATCTCACAAAATGACGTACCTATCTACATATTTTTTTAAAAAACTCAAAAACTAAAAAAAAAAATTAGCTATCAAACAATGAAATAAGATAACATATAAATGCCCATAACCTCAGAATTTCCCATCCGTTTGATCATAATTATAAAAACTGTTTAATAATAGGTAGTTTATTTTATTCTCTCCTGAAAAATTTACAAAATGCGAGTTACGCCAGTACGTGAGGTAGGGGGGTGATATAGGTATACCACGAGTATCAATTTGGAACAACCTGTATTATATTATTTTTTTAAAGACTACCACGCTACGGGACCGATTTTGTATATTAAGTTGCCGTCTATATTATTAGCAAACTGACGAATGCTTTATCTATGATCTACATTAAAATGTGCAACATTGGAATTAATTCATCTCCTTAAAAGTATGGAATAGACACAATATAAACCATTTTATAAAAGCGTGTATTCTAATTAGTTTTTTTTTACTACGCTCAAAGTATTTTCGAAAGACTTGGTAACAACTGCTTCTGTTTTATAACCTAACTAGTTTCTTCTATCTACGCTCTAAGTAGGGTCAGTTCACTGGTTATGCGGCCTTCACTGGTTCTCGGCCTTTTTCGTCATTAAAGCCAAATAATAGGAAAATCAATCGGCAATGGCCTTCTCTGAATGATAAAATAGTTTTCTGCATCTTTTCTCTGTCAAAAGTGGTGGGGGTTAACGTGATATTGTAAGTGACAAGCGCGCCAAAAATCCTTATTTCTCGCCTGTTCAAGCCGAAAGGAAGACATGTGTCGTTAGTGCAATTTTGCTTAGTAGTGTGGTCCAAATAAATAGTAAGTAACTTGTTGTTTTTTTGTTCTAGGTGCATGTAATGTGCTTTAGGTTGTAGGTGAAGGGTTAAAACGTGTAATTGTATACCAAAATTAAACATAAAATGGGTATACCAAAATTAAACATAAAATGGGTTTACAATTAAAATTTTAGGTGGCCGCAAACCAGTTTAATTTTTTTTTTACTTTTTTAGTTCTCGGCCATGGGGGCCGAGAATTAGTTTAAATAACTACTTTTCATTGTTAAAAAAATATATATAAAAATTAAATATATCACTTGCTTGTTATTTTTTAATAATTGATTCACGATAGTTCTTTTTGAATATTAGATTGCGGCCGGCAAATTAAATCTGAGATCTGAGATTTTAATTTCAGAATTTTCACGACAAAATAGTGGCCGAGAACTGGCATTTCTCGGCCATTACGAATAATGCGGGGGCCGAGAACCAAAATTACTATATATTTCGGTATTTTCGGTTCTCGGCCTGAACGCGATTCTTACATTTTTGGGGAGTTTTCAATGCTACATGCTTTTAATTTTTTCCAGTGGCTAGATCAAAGAAAAATAGAGCCATTACTGACCAAAAGGTTGTGATGCGCCCCAAATCATCAAAAGTTAGAAGGAAATTTTATAAGTATAACAATGAAGACTTGAAAAATGCACTCTATGAGATCCGAGAAAATAAAATGAAAATAAGAGAGGCTAGCCGCAAGTTCAATGTGCCAAGGGCGACAATCCAGGACAGGATAAAAGGGAGGGTACCAGATGTGCTACGAAAACCAGGACCACCTCCTCTATTAACCGTCGAGGGTGAAGAGAAAATCAAGAATTGGATTATTAATCTTGCTAAATGCGGATTTCCTATCACAAAGCAAATGCTTTTTGATACAGTTTCCAAAATCAATGCAGATTCTGGAAAGTCAGTATTTAGGAAAGGGGTACCAAAGCAAACCTGGTATTCGAATTTTTTAAAAAGAAATTCCGAGATTTCTCTCAGAGATGCTGAGGGAATAAATAAAGCAAGAGCTGTTGTAACGGAGCAATCCATAAGAAACTGGTTTAATAATCTCAAGGAGTATTTAGAAACTAATGGTTTATCTCACTTAATGGAAGATCCGAGGAGGGTTTTCAATGGAGACGAGTCGGGATTCGCACTATGTCCATCTAGTGGTAAGGTATTGGGTCCCAAAGGTTTTCGTAATTTACTAACTGTTAAACAAGGAAATGATAAGGAAAACATTACTGTACTAATAACTTTTAACGCTGACGGAAAATTCGCCCCTCCACTTGTTTTATTTCCATACGTAAGACCACCTAGGTCTGTCACTGACAATATGCCAAGTGGATGGATTTTGGGAAAGTCTGAAAAAGGGTGGATGACATCAGACGTCTTTTTCGAATTCATAAGTAACGACTTTAACAACTGGTTAATTGGAGAAAATATTCCAAAACCTGTAATTCTTTTTGTAGATGGGCATAAATCCCACCTTAATATGGCAATAAGTACATGGTGTGATGCAAATGAAATTATTTTATATGCGCTGCCTCCCAATACAACGCATATGCTACAGCCGGCTGACGTGAGCGTGTTCAGACCGATGAAATCGGAATGGAAAAAAACAGTTTGCAAGTGGCAAAGAAAACCAGAAAATCTTAACTGCTCTGTAACCAAAGTAAATTTTTGTAGCCTGTTCAACGAAATACTCTCTGAACCAGAAAGATTTAAAACTTCCGTAAAAAATGGATTCAGAAAATCTGGTATTTTTCCATTAAATCCGGATGCTGTAGATTACAGTAAATGTGTAGCTGATAAAGTAGTAAAACTAAATACCAGCAAAAGAAAATCAAACGAAAACATAACACAACGTGACATAACATCGTCAAGAAAAGTCATCAATAAAATAAAAGATAATTTAGCATCTTACGGTATAAATGTGGAAGTATTATTAAACGAAATAAATTCACTTGAACCACTAACTTCTCCCACCACAAAAAATGCTAATCATAATAGGAGCAATACATCAGAAGCGAATGTAGATCTAGTAACATCGATCAGCAATAATTCGGGAATAATATCCACAGATATAAGTGTGGGTATTTCCAATGATATTGAAGAAAATCAATCTGGTATAATTCCAAATACTCACCTGGACACTGACATGATTATATTTGATGCAGATATTCCTGATAAAAATCCCCACTTTTCCGAGAATTTGGAGATAATACATATAGAATCTGAGGTTTCAAAATATGATCAGGTAAATATTTCATCTTTTGTTGACAGTAATTTAAATATTGATAGCGTGAATATTGAAAATTTTATGACCAGTTCTTTCTTAAATGTTGAAGAAGATGATTGTCTTCCATTGATAGATATTTCTGAAATTTCGAGGACTTCTACAAACGGTGCAACAAGGTTTGATGACATACATGAAACCGACCTAGGACACAATAATACTAATTCTGACAAAATTGGCCACTCAAAGAAAGAAGAAAACAGATGCGTTGGGGAAAAAGAAAATAAAATATTGACAATGAAAAATAATTACGGAAATAAATCCTATGAAATAGGTAGAAATTATAATTTCCAAGAAAATCAACCAGAAAAAAAGACAGTCCCGGAGAAAGAAAATAAAATACAACCAGAAAAAAGTGATATTAATTCTGAAGGAGAGAAAAATAAGAACAAGGAAAAAGAAAAAACTGCTAGTCCACACACAAAAACCGTTATACACGATGCTTTTTCTCAACATCTCATGTATCCCGAACCAGTTAAAAGGAGTAAAAATACAAACAGACCAAAAAATGAAAAAGCACCCAGCGCAATCAGCAGTGACAAATGGAGGGAATATTATCAGAAAAGGGATCAAGAAAAAGAACTTAAAAAGTTAGAGATTGAAAAACGCAAAGAAGAAAGAAAGAAACTAAAAGATAGTAAGGAAGAAAAAAACTGCACAGGAAGTATAAGAAGAAAGAAAATAATAAAATGGATTCAGAAAAAACAAAAACTAAAGAAAAAATACCATGTTACATGTGTAAAGAAACCCTTAACAGTGACACGGAAGAAGAAGACAACAAAAATATTGGTTGTGACGGTTGTGAAAAATGGTTTCACAAAAAGTGTACGGGATTCTATAACGTTCCCTACAGTATTGCGGCTGTCAAAGAATACAAATGCGATGTATGTGAGGCTTAATTTCTGTATTTTCTTCCAAAAGTAAAATCGGTATCTTTTTCAGACTTTCCCAAAAAGTATTTTTGATAATGCACGTGCAATTATTTAGTTTTATGTGTTATTAAAGTCATTACAAACTCAACCTATGACATAATAGGTATAGTAACTTAGGTACCTGACTACTTTAAGCATATTCTCATACCTATTTATATTATATAGAGTTCCTATTTCAGGATGTTTAGTTTTAAATATGTTCTTATAATATTATTACTGTAAAAACATAGGTGTTTAAAAATCAGTTCCTATTTTATTTGCTTTTAATTAGTTTTATTTATTTGGTAAGGTATTTAAGTAGGTATTTGTTGTTTCACATTTCAGTTATTTTTCTAAAATAAAACCATTTAAAAATGTTAGATTTTTCTTTATTCTTTAAATTTAAGTATTTATTAATAAATTATTTTGTATAAAATGTAATAGGTAGGTATCCTACATGAACAAAATTAGATTTGTTATTCATGTCTTTTTGGTGGCCGAGAACCGATATAAAAATGGCCGAGAACTGTGAGGGGTGGCCGAAAACCAGTAAAATGGAACATTTTTCAGTTTTTCTGCTAAAACTTTAAAAGAAAAAATACGAAAAGATTTTCAGATTGTTGTAAACACTTCAACGAACATTTTTTTATCAGACAAATTTTAATTCAAAGCCTCCTTCCACGTCTAATTTGGCCACAAAGTCAACTTTTACGTTAAATGGCCGAGAACCAGTGAACTGACCCTATTTTCTCGTCCATAAAAGGGCAGTTTTGGCTTATTGTTGCTTATCTTCCAAAAACGGTAACAAGTAGCTGCTCACTGCTATTGAGCATTCGTGGCACTTGTGTTTCTAAACAGTGTGGCAGATTTCTGTGAACAGCAATCGCAAATTCGAGGCTCGTGTGTCGACAAAAATCGCACCCGTTTCCGCCTAAACATGGCGCCATCTCGTAGATATATTTTGAACATTGAATGTTGCAGATAATTTTTGTCATCAGAGTATTCAAAATAAATGTTTAAAAGTAGAATCGAATTGATAATGGTTAAAAAAATAAAAAAAAAATTTTTATACAGTTTTATTTATAAAATCTTGTCACAAATTTCTAATATTTCCTCATTCTCTAAATCTAGTTCTTGTATTTGGGTTAATTGGTACATATTAGAATTGAATCGAGCCAGCATATCCTTAGTCGGTTCAAAGTGTTTGCAACATATACCACTTACTGAAAAATGGTACCTGATTGTCATAATTGAGTTCAGAAGGCCGAGCATCATTTGCTTTCTGTTTTTTGTCTTGAGGTGATAAATTTGCATTATTTAATTCAACTGAAAAACAGTAACCAAGATCACAATCCTCAATATTTAAAAAGATTTGTTCAAACTTCATTGAATTCATTAATATATCTAAATCATTTTCAAGATGTCTTATTATAGTGGGTTTTATTTGTCTTGCCAATGACCATATTGTTGTATTAACATCCAAAAATGCTTTATAATAGTCAATCTCTGCTTTTTGAAAGTACGATTAGTTGTAAAAAAAATACTTTATTGCTTTTGTCTTTATAGGCTTCATATAAAAGTTTGGCAGTGTGACATTTTTCTTTTTGGGCATGTATTAAAAAAAATGTTTCCAATTCTAAAATTGGTTTAAAATATTTTGTATCGAGAAAGTTGGGTTGGTTTTTTAAAAGCTTTGGAGGCACAAAGGTGTAGACTATGGCATATACGTTTAACTAGTACTAAATGTTCTAAGTTTAAATTGTTTTTTAATAATGTAAACAGTGAATGATTCTTTCCACATAAAATGGCAGCACCGTCAGTACTTATTCCTATAAGATTTTGCAAATTTAAGTTCACTGATTTACAATAATCTGATATTACCTGGTATAAGCTGTGGTATACACAACTTTCAAAAATGTTAGAAACTGTGTAATTATATGATTTTTAGAAACTGAATAATATTTAATGCATAAACTCAACAGTTTATCTGTCGTATTATCTGTTGATTCATCAATAATTAGGGAGAATGAAGAATCCCCTACATCTTTAAGTAACTCTGCCAATAAAGTGCAACATGTTTAATTAAGGCTGTGCATTTTGTTTTATGAAGACGAAATTTTTCATCTTGTTGAGGTCCTTGGAGAGATAATGAAGGTGCATTCTTAGAGTTCATGGTGTTTATAATATGAGTTAAATGTCAATACTGCCGATTGATGTATGTGTGGCCACATTGCATGCCAAAATGGGTTCCTTTTTACTGAGTTGTTTGAAATTGTAATCAATACCTACCTAAAAAACAATTTAGTTACTAAAACTCAAGTAAGTTTTAAATAATCACTTCCGTCTAGAGAGAGATCTCGTCTATGCATTATGCATTATTTATCAATTTCAAAATTCGTACTTTCTAGTAATTATACTTTATATACACTACAAAACTACCTATGTTTACGTTTTACATACTTACCAAAAATCTAAGCCAATCATATTATACTTATGTTTGCTTGTTTTGACTGTGCTTCTGCAAATCTGTTTTGTGTGACTTTAGTTCTATTTCGCAGGCTTTACAAAAGCTAGTGGTTTCATCTTTGCTAACTGTTAACCAACCTATAATTAATAATATTCCTCAATCTAAGCAAAACCACCACCCACTAAATCTGTAATCTATTTAATTCAGCTACTTTTTAAACTATGTTTAAAAACTAAGGAGTCCCTTTTGGTTAAAAAATATATGGGAAGGAATAAAACTATATACATACCTCGAAATACAGCTTCGTATTTAAGAATTTTTAACGATAAGGGTTAAAAAAAACACTCCAGTTTACGATCTCAGGAAAAAAGCAATTTTTTTTAAAGTTAGGTTTAGCTGTAATCGCAACGGGATTTCCTTTTCTATACCTCATGCATTAGAGAGAGACTTCCGACGATATTCTATTCATGCTGGTAGTAAGACTGCATAGAATCATAAATGCCTAATTAGGGGGACTGGAAATTATCCCGCACATCGTCACTACAAATAAATCGAAAGTCACGTCTCATCTAATAACACAAAGCCTCGTATTTTAACTGAACTAAGTTAAGAAAAGTCAATTAGATTTATTTCATGTCGCCCAAAAACCGTTTTGACAATTTTTGGTCGCAAAACAGCTCGAAAAGCAGTCCAATTTGCGATAAACCGCCCAATCTAGGCACACTGTTTCTAAACACACCTTGCCAAATGAGCTTCTTGCACATTATGTGTATCGGATCGGCTTTTATTTTAGAAGGGGTAATGCTCACCAATTCGTCTCTAACTTATGACATAAGCGGAATTGCAGTTATTGGGTAATTTTCTGAAAGAACGGAATCCGTTTGAGACGCGTGCTGATGACTGACGTCTTTCCGTGCGAGTGTACACATGTCATTGATTGCAGGAATCGGCTCAGAATAGTCCAATTTATAAATAGTTTATGATGTATTTAAATCAGGCCAAAGCGCATTTAAAGCGTACCAAATAGATTTAAAACTGTCAAAATGTATTTAAAGCAAGAAAAATTTTACATTGTCCTGTATTAATTTCTCAAGTTTATATGGATCCCAATATCTTTTTTTGCTTCTTTTATTTCTCTTCCGACTTTCAAAGCACTGGGCACTGTTCAGTTCTGTTCCTACTGAACTATTCATCTCATCCACAAAAAATAAACTAGATAGTTTTTAACTATAGCGTAAAGCAAATCCGAAGCAATGTGCGTTTTTCAAATAATACGAAGCCGGATATGTACAAATGGGAGCCAATGTATATCCGATTATTGCGATAGCTTGGCAAACTCCGACACATTAATTCGAATCATATTATTTGAGGAGATCCAAACATCCTCGTGCCGATAAGAGTATGTACCCGTTGTTATTACACCGGAAAACTTTTATGACCAAGACATAAAAAACATAATCTTACTTGATTAGAGTTATTGATGGGTCACTATTGTAGTAGTAGTCAGTAGCAGTTCAGTTGTCATTTGTAACAGCGTTGTTGTTCTCTTCAAACAACAGTAACATGCAAAAATCAGAATTGGGATACGACACAAAACATATACTAACTTAAAATATGTTCACCATTCAGTCAAGAATATTGCTTTTTCATGGCAGAGAACACTCAAAAGTTTGTCATTAGTGTTCAGTGTGTAATTTCCGATGATTACAGGTTTATATATAGAAAATGAACATAACTAAGATATTATTACAACACAAATTTACAAATAAGAGTTGCTTTGTTACAATTAAACTCCATTACTTAATTTAAATAAATCAATCGAGAAGGTTTGCTGAGAAATGAAAAACAACCTAAACCAACTGGCAAAAATCAACTGAGTTTACAGTGATATGGAAATAGTGACACGAAGTAACAGGGAATGAAATTGTTGACAAGCTTTGCAGAAAAAGGGCATGAATAGCCCAGCCCTGTTTCTATGTCCACTAATCTGCAACTTTCCAAAACATTCGAAATGTCATTTGAACGTTTAATAAAAGGCAAAAACTCGCTTAGTAAATGCAAAAGATAATATAGTAGCCACTCCACCATTGGTCACATAAGCTGAAGTTTTTTTTTGATAATAAATTCCATTCGTATCTCCATATTTTATGTGCAATATTCTAACTTTAGCGCTAGAGGCCGCTGCTGATGTTTGTTTAAGTGAAATTGATACTTTTTTCATAGCTACATTCAATTTAAACTAGAAGAATTAAAGCTTAAATAGCCAAACTTTAATTTTTAATCGTTACACAATGGTATACACTTGATTAGATTTATTGATGATTCAGTATTATCGTAGCCAATGGTTGGTTCTCCGTTAATAGTAACAGATGCATAAATCTGGAAACACACTACAAAATGACAAAATAATAAAATATAGAGATTTTGTGACAATTCTAAACTTGAAATAAAATTCAAAATTTGTCATAAATTCCATTCAGCACAGAAGTCCGTTTGGTTGGTCAATTTTGTCAATCTTCAAATATTAAATAAAGGTTCTGATGAGTCGAATAAACCAGCAAATAAGTGAGTGCAATAACATAAGCGATGGGGAAGATGTTTATACATACAATTTTTGCTCTTCCAGACGAGTAATTGTGGATCGTGGCTTTGATAACAAACCAAACATATATTAAAAACTGTATTAGTTAAGAATAGTTAGCACTCAAAATTTGTGATAATTTTCATTCAGCACAAAATTCCGTCTGGTTGAACAATTTTGTCCATCTGCAAATATTAAATAAAGGTTCCGACGAGTCGAATAAACCGGCAACTAAGTGAGGGCACTACATAAACGATATGTTTATGTATTTTACCTGTCAGTGTTTCTTTCGAAATAATTTCACAAAATTTTATTCAATTATATGACCCGGGACAGCGCGTACGCAGTCCCGACTACCAAAAATTACGCGCCCGAGTTATCCGCATTAGGGATAATCGCAGAGGTCAGCCCATCTTTGTGCAATGAAAGGGCCTCACCCCGGGGAAACCGCCTTGATGATCACGGTAATCTCTACGCCAGGTAAGTATGCTTTAGGGCAATACATTTTTCCACCTCTATTCACTAAAATTACTTTTAACGGTAGCCAATATATCTTAGCGACATCTGTGAGAGATCAGGCGAATTATCGAGGAAACAAATAAAACAATACTGTTTTATTACCTTCTTAAAATGCTTAGCGATTGTTTCATAATCTTATACGTAGATGAGATTACACTAAACTCTGAGTTTTTGACGCTATTTATTATCCGAGAAGATAGACCAAAACCACATGTTCGTGTTGCTAAAAATCATGGCGTGTTATTGTGGAGGATCCTTTAATACTTTTACATTAATTTAATAGTTGATTTACTGAAAATGTAACTAAATTTATTGCAAAACTTAAGAAAAGATACGTGCTTTGATTTTGGCATTTTATACTCGGTAACAATAAATTACTAACATATGTATCCATCTTTGTTAAAGAACTGCGATTAAAAAAACTAGTAGGACTTAGGACTGGCAGGTTTTCGGGCTTCTTCTTGGCCTCTGTAGCCTGACGGTAAATTAGGGTTACATGCGGAACGAGGGGTTGGTTTTTGTAGTAGGCATGGCTAAAATAAAACAAAAGATATTTTTTCATCAGATCAGGTAGTACACCGATAGGAAAATATCGTGTTTCTTATAGTCCATCGTCTAATGGGAACAATTAATGGTAAAGCCAAATTAAAACGATGATTTCAAATCAATACCTTCTAAGAAGTTCGAAATTGGCGATTTTGAGGTTTTGACGTTATTTTCAGACTAGACATACAGTCGCCATCTGTAGTATCTGTAGAAAGTAGTGGAACTATAAAAATCCCCTACCCTGGAAATAGCACGAAATCCTCTATCTATATATAAACAAGGATGAAATCAATAAAGGGCGGAACACGAAAGAAAACCGGGAGGTCCTTAAAACAAAGGTTCATAGTCTTAAGCAAGCGGAAAAGTAAAATTTGTGTACGCAAATAAATTTTATGTTATTTTATTTGTTGTAATAGTTTGTCGCTTCACCTATAAAGTGCGCCAGCTAAGCGGTACGGAAAATTAATAGAGGATTTAGTAAATTTCGCAGTGGTCCACTTGTAATTGGGATGTGCCTAGAGTTTCCATGCACTTGCCGCTAGAAGGTTCAAGCTATTTCCAGTGGCGCCTATACATTTCGAGCATTTGTTTTCATTTCTATATAAATGCGTTGCGTTGAATTTGAATTATTATTAGTGATGGGGAATCTGGATCTTTTTAGAGATCCGGGTCAACAGATCTGGGTTAGTTTAAAGACCCGAATCAGTGATCCGGATCTAGGATCTCTTTAAATTCATTAAAATAGGCGGGCCATATGCGTCATATCGGGCATTGGGTAGGTATGTATGCGTAGCTTCATCCATCTGAAAACTTTGTAAGCATGCAACATCGGTTTTATAGACAGCATTGTCCGTACACTTTTTAGTTTTTCGCGACGAGTCAAATGAGTGGCGTCCTCTCCAGTCTAATTTTTTGTTTACAAACTCGTATGTCATTTACAGGGAAACATTTTAAGTGAAATAGTGTATTAATTGTTTTCACCAAATCTTTCCTATATACCTCTTGAGATTAAATGTAAAAAATCTAATAGGTTCTCTTCCAAAGATATATATGTTTTCCCGTTAGGATTAATATGCTTATGCCTTGATTTTATTCTTCAATTCCCATTTTATACTCTTTTTAGAAGAAAGGGTAGCGATGGTCGGCCCATACGGCACATTATGTTGTTCCTCTGTGTTTAGTTGTCTGTCCAAAGTAATAAGTACATAATTTTTAAAGATATACTTTTAACTTACAAGGCTTAGGAGTCTTGCTATAGTGGTTTTGAAGTTGAAGATTTTTATGTTTCCATATTTATTTATTTATTTATTTATTTACTAATTTATTAATTTATTTCTCAGAAAATAAATTTTACAGGCATGAACTATTGTTTGACTTGTTAGATTACACATCGCGCTAAAAAAGTAGAGATTTAATTCCAATCTCTAATCTACACAACATAAATCTAAGTTCTAAAGGACTGGTATAAATGAAGTTTTTAAGATGATTTACGAAGTCAACCAACTCCAAATTAAAGTTTTACACGAGATTCTGGCTATACAGAAATTCATATTTGATGGCAAACAACATTCAACAAGCTAATGACCGACCGACCAATCCACCCCATCATCCCGCTCTTCTTATCAATCAGACCGGTTCGAAAATCATGCTATATCTCTCGTCGGCTCCGCGGCTTAACTCCCGATCCGAGACCTACAAGCATGATGCATTGAACGAACCGAAGAACTAACTGAACCATGGACAAACACAACTGAACGCTTCATTTTGCTTTGTCTCTATTTCAAAGATCCGTGATCCGGTTCGCAATATTTTCAAGACCCGGCTCCCGTGGGTCAGTATAAAGACCCGGATCTCAGATCCGGATCAGTCGTGAACGACACATCTGTAATTATTATTTCGAAATAACGATGGCGAGCAAAAGAGGAAAACAATTCGAAGCGGTGCACGTGAAGTTATTGCGAACGTTAGAGAAGCTGAAAATAATAGTTTGACTATTCCAATTCAAAATCGAACAGAACGCGCTGCATTTTACACTGGTGTTCCGGAAAGTAGTGTTAGATAATTTCAAAGAGAACATAATGGTCGCTCATGTTCTACTTCACCTTTAAAATCTCCTGGCAAAAAAAGACCCCGATTATCGTACAAAGATCGACTTTTACGATCAAATGGTTTTGTTTGGCGCAAGTGCCAAAATGAACGAAAATTGCTCATTGAGAGACCAAATATCTTTCACTGGCGGTTGAAATCTATAAACTGTAAGGCAAGAAGGACACAATATTGTGTATCTAGATGAAACCTGGGTAGATAATGATATGATAGTAAGCAAATGCTGGCAAAGTGAAAGTGTTACAGGTGTTGTTCAGGGAATCCGCTCTAGTAGTCGCTTTATTATAGTTCATGCTGGTTCAGAAGCCGGATTTGTTCCAGGTGCTGCTTTAGTTTTTCTCTCGGGGCTAACAACTGGAGACTATCATGGACAGATGAATAGAGATAATTTTGAAAAGTGTTTGCTCTAGAAGCTTCTACCTAACATTCCTCCCAAATCAGTCGTGGTAATGGATAATGCGTCTTATCATTCTCACGTAGAAGATAAAGTGCCAACTAAATACTCTACAAAAGCTCATATGATATCGTGGCTTAAATCGAACAATCTTGTATGTGATTCAACATGGAGAAAATATAAATTATATGAAGTAATATCAGCCAACAAGCCTAGAGAAAAAAAAGTATAAAATTGACGGTCTTTTACTTAACATCGGTCATACACCTGCCTCCATACATGTGCGACCTCAACCCTATTGAACTTGCATGGGCAAGAGTAAAAAAATTTATTCGAGAGCGCAACATCGGTGAACTTTCAATTACTAAATAAAATAACATTAGAAGCGATTGACTCAATATCGGCTGAAAATTGGAAATCGTATGTTAAACATGTTCGTTCTATTGAAGATAAATACTGGGAAGTATGGCAAAATTGAAACGGTTATTGACCCCCAGTTATCAAACTGGGATCTTCAACTGGTGACGACGAAACCTCATCATTTTCAGAGGAAGACAACGATTTAGAAGAAATCGAACCATTAGAATCACAGCCGTCAAACTCAAAAATGGCTTAGTTTTTTTTTCATATATTTTGTAAAATTGTTCATAAAGGAGCTGTCAATAAACTGCTTTAAAATAATTAATTTTCTGTTCAATGCCGGGTGTCAAAAAATATCTAATATTGTAATTAATATTTGAAAAACTACAAAACACATATTTTTCCAAAATTAACACATCAATGTAGTTATAGTAGGGGAGCCAGCACTGATTCCAGTGAACAAGATTTATCAAAATCTTAACTTATGGAGTCTGTCATATTACTTTGTACAGGGGGCGTCATTGTGAAGTACTATACAGGGCGTTTCCTAATTGCGTGCTAATGTTAAAGGGGGGTGATTCTTGGACCTTTTTAAGAAAAAAGTTTAATATGAACCTAAAAGTCTTAACTTTGGAGATACAGGGTATGATACATGCTGCCAGTATGAAGAAAAAACTTATCGGAAGTCGACTGGAAGAAGTATTAGCATCACAAAAAGAAAGAGCAAGAGATGAAAAGAGCAAAGATATGGAACGAGGTGTAAAAAGAGAAATACACGTATTTACTATAGACTTTCAGGCTGTGAAGGTATGTGCGTCGTTGATGGCGAGTTCTCTGTACCTTAAAACTAAACAGTGTATCCACAACTTTACTACCTCCAATGTGGCTACTAGACACTGCATTAACACTGGCTGTGGGGAAGGGGGAGGGTTTGCCCGGCAATCCCGACAAAAAGGCCCATATTTTATACTATTTTTATCATTTAAGCTTAAATAACAGTGGTTCTGGGGGAGCGTTAATACCTAAAACCCCTCCTTAAATACTCCACTGCTGCCGACGAAAAAAAGGTCCTTAACTTGAAGCCTTTAAATTTTCGTTAGACCAGTAGGGAAAGGTTTTAACCCCTTCCTTATTTACGGCCCTGGATGTCAAATGGTAGTGTTTATATACATTTTAAAATTAAAAAATCTGTTCCCACCTTCCTTTCTCTAATCCACTTTTTGAAATTTTGAATTTATCTCCCACTTTTTCTATATTTTTGAACGTCGTTTTTTATGGATGTAGCGGGCCGAGTGAACCCACTTTCGTTACCAGTTGTGGCAGTCCTTGTGGTCTGATCCTCTACATTGAGGCCATCTGGTACTGGCCGTTATTGTAGGTAGTTTTCTAAAAAAAAAACATTTTTGTTACCAATTTTGCAACCTGCATCAAGTGTTTCACACTTATTCCAATCCCTGTAACCTCCAGGAATTGCCGAATATTTGTTTTCCAATAAATCATCAAATAATTTATAATACAACCAAGGTTACGAATTCACAAATTATAAAATGTCCGAAGTCAAATATTATTTGACAAGGCATTGTTATGACGTACGAGAGATCATTATTCCAATTTTTGTTGTATGGTCTTTGATTAAGGAGGTTCGAAATTAATGTTGGTTTTGCGGTGGTAAAAATATAGGACTAACCAAAAGAAAAATCTGAATATTATAAAACCCCATATATACAAAAACCAAGCCACTGGTATGAAAGACGATTCTACCACGTTTTCTATCTGTTTATTGATAAAAAAGATTGTGATGAAAAAAATCTAGGCCTTACCAAAAAGCAGTCCAGTAAGATAAGATAATTATTATAAGGTACTATTACAGAAGGAAATTCACAAAAGTGTAATCACCGTCGAGGTCTAGACTAGCCAAATTCATGTAAAGTACATATAGAAAATTATTATGAGGTACTATTATGGAAGGATATTCACGAAAGTGTAGTCACCGTCGAGGTCTAGACTAGTCGAATTCAGAACACATTAAGAAAAACTATAAACAAAAAGCTGGTACGAACATTTATAATACAACCAAGGTTACGAATTTACAAATTACATAAAGCAGGAAAAATAAAATTCTTATTTGTTGTTTGACGAAGGTTGTTAGAAATTGATAATGAGTTTGTTAGGGTAAAAACCTACGCCTAATCTAAACTAACCAGAAGGGAAGTCTGATAATTATAAAACAGGATACATAATTTTTTTTAATTAAATATAAATCTAAATAAGGCATCATACAGGGCTGTAGCTAATTAGCAATGAACGATACAAACAACTTCCCTATTTCCCCGGATCATCTAAGAAGAGAAACAGCATTCATCTACTACTGCCTACTAAAAAAAATGTCCTTAACTTTGAAGCCTTTAAATTTTCGCTAGACCAGTGGGGAAAGTTTTAACTCCTTCCTTATTTACGGCCCTGGGTGTCAAATAGCAGTGTATAAATTTTAAAATGAAAAAAACCTGTTCCCACCTTCCTTTCTCTAATCCTCTTTTTGAAATCGGAATTTATCTCTCACTTTCTCTATATTTTTGAACCTACGCGATACGCGAATTTACGTTTTTTATGGATGGGCGAGGGAACCCATCTTCACCACTTGTCCACCACCACCACCAGTCCTTGTGGTCTGATCCCCTACATTGATGTCATGTCGCCTGGTACTGGCCGCTGGCGTTAGTATAGGTAATTTTCTGAAAAAATATACATTTTTGTTACTAATTTTGCAAATTGCAGTAAATGTTTCATGGTTAATTCCAATTCCTGTAACCTCCAGAAATTGCAGAAAATCTGTTTTCGAATAAATAAACATCACGTAAGTTTCAAGTTTTATCTTAATTACCAGGACTTTTCTTACTGTAAGGATTTCACCCTTTTCGTAGGAAAAATCTCCTAAGCTTCAAATGCTTTACAATATACATAAATCTAGAGAAAAGAATGGTTAAAATTATCGTATTTTATCATACAAATTATCTAATTATGATGAGTACCGTTAAACTGTCTAAAGGTGTTCTGGACTGTTCTGTATATCCTTCATTTCACAAACTTAGAAGTAAAAAGAAAGATAGAACTATCAGACCTTCTACCAGATTTTAAACAATTTGATCATACCAAGAATAACAAAAGGTACAAATAAGATAATTATCGTACATCTGGCAACGCTGCGTGATAAGGTTAGGCGTACGACGGTGTCCGAAAAGAAATTCGCGAAATCAATCACCGCTAAAATATAGAGCAGACGCAGCATAATTTATTAATTCTTTAAAAAATTAGTCAGTTAGGGTCGATTTTAAATAAAGTATTGTAGTAGTATGACTAATAATGAAAATAAAAAAGTAAAATCTTTTTTTTTTTATTATTTATGGAGTTCTGTGGAAAAAGCGTATTTTTTAAAAAAAAACATAAAAAAAAAGATAGACTGTTCTGCTATTAAAAATATATAATTATAAACAACCTTAAAATAAATCTAAAACAGGAAAAATAAAATATGAAAAAAAATATCTGTTCTGCTATATATATAAAATTAGATGATTAAAATATATAATTACAAACAACCCCACAAACTGCGCTACTAAAATATAATAAATCTATAAACAGGAAAAATAAAATATGGATGTTGCAGTATAAATATTACAATCCACCTTCATCCTTTCTAAAATAACATAAAAACAAGAAAATACCCTAAATATATATAAAATTAGAGGATTAATAATTTTCTGGAATTAATTTCAATTAAATGAACCCGCAACCCCATCGAATGATAGATAGGTTGGATTTTCTCGAATTTAATTTGAATTAAATGAACCTGCAACCCCATCGAATGATAGGTTGAACGATCATCGGCGACCACAAACTGCGCTACTATCAGAAAATCGAGATCATATCTCTTTGGTAAAGTAAATCTATAAACAGGAAAAATAAAATATGGGTGTTGCAGTATAAATATTACAATCCACCTTCATCCTTTCTAAAATAACAAAAACAAGAAAATACCCCAAATATATATAAAATTAGATGATTAATAATTTTCTCTAATTTAATGAACCTGCAACCCCATCGAATGATAGGTTGGACGATCATCGGCGACCAGAAATCTGCGCTACTATCACATATCTCTTTGGACACGAAACTCTATTTTATTCTCATGGTTACGATAACTACTTTTGAGTAGAGGGTATCTGAAGATATACTACAGAAATGATCTTGTGAAATATAATCTCACTATTATGAACTAGATTTTTCTTGTTAAACCGATAAAGCAGGTGACGCCCGGTGGAAAGTTTACTTTGGTTCCATCTGGTAGGAATATTGCAAACCATAAATTACATGATCTTTATAATTTTGAATGAGCTACAGTAAAAATTGGTTTAAGATTAGGATACATATAGAAAGTCATTCCTTATAAAACATCTGCTGAGCCTAAAACGTTGAAAAAAAAGGATCTGCAGAGAAAACGATATTAAATCACAAATGACATCAACTACAATAAAATATCATTTATATGTGTGTAATAAAGTTGCCCAAAAGCGGCAGGCTAGTTCCTTCGGTAGGAAGAATAACGTCCTCCAAAAAAAATCACATATTGAATCCAACAAACCTACCCCAGCCACGACACTTTTAAGCTCACCTAGATGTATGTTTTCATTAAAGTTTATTTCGTTGTCACATGAACGAAATTGATGAAATTATAATTTTTCTTCTTGTAACAATTAATGCTTATTTTGCCTAAAAAGCAGGAGTTTTGAACCATTCGGCGGGAACTGGAGGCTTGGCAACCCCTAGAATGTAAACTAACTACTTATTAATAAATCTGGCAATCTATTATTGCTAAATAAAACATTATTTTTCTATGCAGGATCTACCTGCACTTTACTAATTACTCAGAAATGATATCATTTTTTAATAAGGATTGAGAAGCCTTGCCTAATAAACAGTAAATTTCACGTTTAAGGCAATAAACGGTTTCTAGTTTAAGGTACTTGACCTAAATAAGGCCAATGCTCCTAGAAGGCCATGCGCCACGTAGCGGTGAAAAACAAGATTGGCCATACATTATGTATAACTACAGTGTCCTCGTATAAAGTCACTGTATGTATAACAGTCTAATATACCTATCTAGCCTAAAGCCTATAAGTTTATAGGCTTTAGGCTTTATATATATTAAAGGGAGTTATAGTATATTATTTTTTCAACCGGTTTCGGTTAACGAGTTTCTTCCGAAATAATTTTTTTTTTAAATCAATTCAGAGACGTTTACTTTGGACCGGTGTTACTAAGGTATGTTAGCTTAATATTAGTATTTTGAGTTTCTTATTATTTACAACTTTGGAGAAGTTATGAAGGTTTGTTGTTTGAGGTTATGTGTTCCTAATAAGGCCATCCGATAATGTAGAGTGGCCTTGTTAAGAGTTATGTGGCCTTGTTAGGAACAATGTGGCTTTATTAGGTTCTCAACTGATATTTTCTTTTATTTCCAGAACATGCCACCCATACAAAGAGCAAAATGGTCTGAGCAGCAGTTGAGAAGAGCACTTGAAAGTACAAATGACGGAATGCCGGTACAGACAGCTGCTAACTGTTATAATATTCCGAGACGAACCCTTCGGAATCATGTGAAAACTGGCAGTTTTACAAAGACATTGGGGCGATCCTCAATACTAACCAAAGAACAAGAAAATGAATTATGTCAACGTATTATTAGGTTGGGTAATATTGGAGTGCCCTTGACCAACAAAATTATTCGAAAATCGGTATACACATTTGCAAACACTAGGAACATTAGACATTGTTTCAACCGGGTGAAAGAAATGGCTGGCAGAAAATGGATGAAATTATTTTTTGCCAGGCATCCAGAAATCACTGAGCGAAAATCTCAACTTCTAAATCCAGGTAGAGCCCAAAAAATGAACAAGACTGTTGTAAATGACTATTTTACCAAACTAAAACAGATATTGACTGAAAAATATTGCTTGACAAGCCACACTTGATATTCAATATGGATGAAAAAGGATGCAGATTGACCCTGCATCAGCAGCAACAAGTCCTTGCCAGAAAAGTAAGGGTAGCATGACTACAAGCGTTCTTTGTAAGTGGCTACAGCACTTCGCTAAATTCGAGCCCGAAGGAGATGTTCTATTGATAATGGCTGGGGCAGCGTCTCACTTGGATGTAATGGGTGTCCAATTTTGACATTCCGATTTAAACTGGCCGCCATTTCTAAAAATCTTAGTTGACAGTTTTCTTATAGTGACAGATGTAAAGAGAAAACTTTGCGATTAGTTGTGTCTTGGTCGACATGGAGCGATTATCCATCGAAGAACGAGTATTTATTGTGAAATGTCATTACCAAAATGGGGAATGTTTTGCTGAAATTGCAAGAAGATGCCGTACGCATTTCGGAAGAAATGCAGCACCATCTGTTAAGGTAATTGAAAATTTTATGAAGAAATTTGAACAGACTGGGTCCGTAACAGCTAATAGACAACATGTTCACAATCGTGGTGTCCGATCAGAAGTAAAAATTGCTGCGGTGAGGGCTAGTGTTGATGAAAGCCCGAAAATGTCAGTTCGTAAACGGTCACGGCAAGTCAACATTAAAAAATCGAGTCTGCATAACATTTTAAAGAAAGATCTGCATTTGAAAGCATATAAAATACAGTTGACTCAAGAAATAAAACCAAACGATCAGGTGTCACGTCGTACGTTTGCTAATTGGGCCTTAGAAAGAAAGCAAGAAGGGAACGATTTCTTTCACAAAGTAATTTTTAGCGACGAAGCTCACTTCGAAATTGGCGGATACGTAAATAAGCAAAATTGCAGAATATGGGGTGACGAAAATCCAAGAGAAATACTGGAGAAATGACTGCATCCAGAAAAAGTAACTGTGTGGTGTGGTTTTTGGGCGGGAGGTGTGATTGGGCCTTATTTCTTCCAGAATGAAGCCGGTGATGCAGTTACTGTGAACGGAGCCCGATACAGGACAATGCTGACAGATTACTTGTGGGATGAATTGGAAGGTATGGATGTCCAGAACATATGGTTTCAACAGGACGGTGCCACTTGCCATACCGCAGATGAAACACTGAATGTTTTAAGGCAGAGATTTGGCGATAGAATAATTTCTCGAAGAGCTGACGTTAACTGGCCGCCTCGGTCGTGCGACCTCACACCATTAGATTATTTCCTATGGGGCTTTTTGAAGGAAAGAGTTTACGTTAACAATCATTGAACAACTGAACAGCTTAAAGTTAACATTACTCAAGCAATTGGACAAATTGGACAGAATGTCTGCGAAAATGTTATCGCAAATTTTGAGAAAAGAATATTAGCATGCCAAAGAAGTAGAGGGGGTCACTTGCTGGATGTCATTTTTCATTATTAACCGCAATAGTTGTACTTCAAAATAATATAATAATATTATAACATTTAAAGTGTTTTGTGTATTTTATTCCTAAATTAAATCGGAATGTCAAAATTGGACACCCTTTATCTGTTTTTGAAACCGCAGATGCTTTGAGAATAACTTTGCTGTGTTTGCCGAGTAACACAACACATGAGCTGCAGCCACTTGATAAATGCGTTTTTCGCAGCTTCGAACATTATTGGGACGAGGAAGTATTGCTGTATTGGACAACCTTTCCTGAGAGAAAAATTACAAGGACTCGGTTGGGTAAGATATTGAGCGATATTTACCCAAAAGCAATGTCCGCGAAAAATTTACAATCGGCTTTTCAAGCCACTGGAATATTTCTATACAACCCTAATGCCATACCAGAAAATGCGTTCGCTCCTAGTAGATAGATCCTATCGTGCATCTCCGGCAGCCAAGAATAAAAATACCGAGGAAACAGAAGATGCCATGGAAGATCCAAGATTAAATTCATTGGTCGTTCCTCTTGACGATGTAACTATGCTGAGCTCTTCAGAATCAGAGGAAGGATCTGATAGCAGTGGTTCTGATAATGAACTATTCATTAATTTAGTTGTAAGAAAAATAAATTATTTGGATAGAAATACCAATAAAACTATGGATGTAATTGAACCTGAAACTAGAAATAATAATCAAGACTCAAGTTTGAATAAACCGATGGAGAACATCAAGGAATTGTTTCCAACACCCGAATTAAAAACTCCAACCACTAAACGACGCAAAGCAATTCATTCAGCTGCTCAAGTCGTCAGAGATTTATTCATTACACCTTCCTGTAGTTTCGCGATACCTTCCAGCAAAGAAAATGCTACTTCTTCCAGTTCTGTAGATAAAGATAAAAATAAAAGTAAGAATAAAAAGCAAAATGAAAGTTGGTACTGCTTCATTTGCAAAGAGAATAGAATGATAGACATGCGACTTAGTGTGCTATGTCCTCGGTACGTCCACGATTAATGTGTCAGGTTAGATAAAAAAGATAAGTGCAAATTTGTAAGTAATCCAGTTTTTCAAGAAAAATGTTGAACTAAAAATTTCAGAGCTAATGTTTGTTATTTTTCCGTGAATTTTATTGTTGTGCCCAAACAAGGCCACCCAAAAACATTCAATTAAACTTTAAAAATCCAAAATTCTAGTACTATAAAAAACTTTTTAGGAAAGTCATATTTACCAATTTTTGCGGGTGGCCTTATAACGTACCTGGGTCACCGAATAAGGCCAATTTCATTCTTCCGAAAAAACATTTATAACCCAGAAATCAAATAAAAAATTGAATTTTTTTTGTGATAAAACCAATATATATAAGGCACAGCTTATGGTGAATAATTTATACAATGCTTGGTTTAATATTTATCTTCTAATAATTCTTTGAACCTGATCGTGACCTTAATTGGTTCAAGTATCTTATAGATAAAAGTTTATGGTTCGTGATGTGATCGATGACAAGTAGTGAGTAGGAAAACCTACCGATATTCAGTGTTGTCTGTTAAGTGCCTTTATTTTTATTTTGAAAAATTTCCTATTCTAGTGCTGATTCTGACCAAGGTTTAATTGTAGAAAATGTCAAATATATCGAAGAGGTACCCTTAAACAAATTGTTTTAAAATGTACCAGATGTCCAGATCTGTACAATTACTATAATTATACTAGCTTTGGCAAAGCTGTTTAGATGACGTCTCTGCCGCTGGACTAGCCCTCTGAAAGACTTATGAATAATTAAAACAATGTGTTGTAAATTGTAACGCTGTTTACACCAAGTTACCGGAATATAGCTGCTTGCTACTATAACAGTTTATTTTATATTCTATTAATATCCCAGCGGTACGCCAGCCCCGAAGAAAAATTCCCTTACACCCATTTATGTTGATTTGATCCTCTCGGCGGAAATTTAGTAGAAGGCGAAAGAAAGATTTATTCGCTTTGAAGACAATCCAGGACGCTGACTACCCCCCCCCCCCCCTCTGAATTACGAATAATTAAAACATTGTTGTAAATTGTAATACTGAATTTACACCATATAGAAATATCTCTGCATTGAATTTGTTTATATTCAGTGTTGCCACCTCACAATTTTTTTGAGTAATATATTTTTTTGGAAATAGTAATAGATTTAGTGGCTTGAGTAATAATTTTGCCAATAAATATTACTACTACTATTATTATGATGCATAAACATTTTTCTTAACGTTTACAGTTTTGTAAATGTTAAAAACAGTGTCTCTTACAGTGCTTTCGAATAGCATGAACTAAACTAGAAAACTACTAGAATTAAAATCATGCAAATGAATCAAAAGCGCCAATTAAAACCATCCCTACGGGTCCGTTATACAAACCTTTAAACACAACCGACGGATAATGACAGATCACTGAAGGATCGTGAACTTAAAAAAAATGCCTCGATCTGCGATCTCTTTGGCCAGCACGGCACAAACTTTATTTTAACTCTTAGAAATATTTCAATAAAAGAGGTAATGTCTAGTAATGCTGTTTTACGAAAAATTAGACTAGATATTGCAAATAATATATCTTTATTCAGCCCTAGCTTTAGTTTACATTGTTTATTTGAAAAATTAAGATATAAGGAACAAATGTAAATTACTAATGAATGACTCCTTAAAATTTGTATTGGTGCAACTCACCGTTGGCCACACTCACACTGATTATTGAAACATGATACACATATAACTTACAACATTTATTCAAAATTATGTATACAATATACATACAACAACCCTATCTGGTACATTAGTAAGTATTGCATATCATCAAAGGAACATGTATTATATATATAAATAAACCAGAAATGAGGAACATTTAAGTACAAATCACAAAAATCTAACACTGCACAAAAACAATGCCAATAATCAGTAATAACTAATATAACAAATATTGATATACATCTATGCATTTTCTAATGACACTTCCTCTAAGTTCGCTAATTGATTTTCATTGAAAATGCCAGCCTTCCAATTTCTTTTTAAAAGAGAATCACTAGGTAGCCACTCGTAGCATGTGGTATTTTTAAGTAGCTCTTTGCTTAGCAATAAACTGTTGCAAGTTTCTATATATAACCTATTCCTAGTTTTAGTTTTAATTAAGGTCAATTGAGAAAATACCCTTTCTGCAGCGGCAGAAGAATGTGGTAGTGCCATAATTCCACTAACTAGCTTATTCAAATGAGGAAACATTAACTGATTAGATCCATTTTTTATTAAAGTGATGGTCTTCCAAAACTGCGAATCATTAGGAATTAATTTAATTTTGTCAATTTCTGACAAAAGTCTCCATTCAGTGTCGAGCTCCTCGATATCAGTAACTAATGAAGGGAAATAAACTTCAGCTTCACTTATAAATTGGCAGTGTTCACCACTTATAATTTTCTCTGGTTCAAAATTTGAAATAAAATTGAGACTTTTTGAATCAAAATGAAATCTTTTCTTTATTTCACCACATAATGATATGTAAAAATTAAGCACATTTAGTCTAAAATTATGTAAATCTTCTTTGCTTATTTGACTTGAGGCAATGTTGTTTTGTGCTTTAGCACCTACATATACATCTTCCAATTTTAAAAATAAATCGGGATTCGACGGTTCAATGCTGCTCAGAGACTTTTGATCAAGAACTGACTTTTTTAAAAATGATTTTAAAATGATTTTGTATAATAATTTTAGTCGGGGAATCAATGAAAAAATCTTTGTTTCCTCACTTTGAAATTCCACATTCATATCATTCACTATCTTTAAAATATAGGATAAAAATTGTAAATATATATGGAAAACAGGATTGCTAAATCCCTCTAAAATATTTTTAGCTTTATGAAGAGAATTTGGGTTAGCTCCTTCAGAAATAAAAAAGAGCTTTAAAGGATTCCATTGTTCTAAAATTCTGTTTATAACAGTTTGTAAGGATAGCCATCGAGTGGTACTTAATTTTAAAATTCTATGTTTGATACATTCTGTAAAGTTTTGAAATTCCTCTAGGTCTTTTATTCTTTTTGCGCTATTACAGAAATAATTACATATATCACGAACAAATTCCTCAACACTTCTTGGTAGATATTCAGCAGCTTTTGAACTGCATGTATGAAAACTATGGCAAACACAACCAAGAACAAATAAATTTTGATTGAGGTCTTTTAATTTAGCCTGGACACCATTAAACTGGCCCATCATTACAACAGCATGGTCGGCAGCAAAACCAATAAAATTTGTTAATGGTATGTTGTTTTGTATTAATAACTCCCTTACTGAATTTGCTAGGTCTTCTGCCGTTGAAGATTTAACTTCTAACAAGCTTAAGAATTTGTCCGCAACAACACAATTATTTTTGCAATAGCGAGCTACGACTGCCAAGGATTTGGCAACAGAAACATCGGTGGTTTCATCTATTATAAGAGAAAAAGGATATTTTTTTAAGTCGTTAACAATAATTGAAAAACTTTCTGCTTTCATGATATTAACAATGATGCCCGTTGTTTTTGTTCTGCCTCCGGAAAGACCCCTTGCTATAGTGGAATCAGGGAAAATGGAGTTCAAGAGAGGTGTTAGATGGTCCATTGTCCTCATAGGTAGGTTGTGTTCCACTATAAATGCTGATAATTTTGTTTCAGCTATTTTGATTTTTTTATCTAATAATAGTTTTTCTTTGTCGATAAAAATATTATCGAGTTTAACACTTCTTCGACTTGCTGCATGTTTTATTTTGTGTCTTTGGCTATCATTATGTCGTTGCAGATGAGTTACACCACCTTTTAAAAAGATATTACATGCTTGACAATGTGGCTTATTATCTTTTTTTAATAACCAATCAAATTTTCGGTCCCACTGGGAAGAATATTTCTGTGTATACTTCTTTTTTTTTGGTAGAGTTAAAGTTAAAGTAGTGGCATCATTACTATTTTCGTCACTAGAAGAGGAAGATTCCCTGGAACATCCACTTGCCCTTCGTTTTGCATCCAATCTAAAAAGTTGTAGCTAGAAAATGTTTCTTTATTTGACTGTATACTTATACCTTTCCATGACTATAATTAGTTTTTACATTCGGCAACTTGAACTTGGAATAAACTTTGTTAAAAACTTAAAACTAAAAAGGTGATACCTCTACCTTTTTTTTTAGAGCGTATTGACATTGACAACTGACATTAATGATTAATGACATTACTACCGCCGCGGCGGATCTTTACAATAAGTTATTTGACCGACGGGCACGCAAGTAGAGATGAGCTAAATGCACGGACAAGGACGTCAAGAAAATATATGACGTCCATGGTTAAATGAAAACGCTCTGAAAAATAATATTAAATAATTAAGTAATAGTAATGAATTTTGGCGAGTGAGTAGGGTAATAATTTAACATGAAAAGTAATGAATTATTACTATCGTAATGACGGTGGCAACACTATTTATATTTCATTATTTTCGATTCTATTAATGGCCCAGCAGTACGCCGGGCATAAAAAAATTGAATTAACACCCATTTATGTTGATCCTCTCCACGGAAATCTTTAGTAAAAGGCGAAAGATTTATTCGCTTTGAAGAGAATCCAGGGTGCTTACAAATTAGACAGTTAAGTGTATACTATCAATTAAGATCATCTTTAAAAGCTAGAAAACGCCGGTAGAGCCCTCTACCGAGGATACTGTAAACTTGGATAATTATACATATTTTTCTTTTGATCTATAAGCCTTTTTTGTGATTGCATACCTTCCTATTTATTAGCATTTTTTGATAGAAATTAATTACATAAAAATTCAAAAACACATTCTCTAATATTTGCAGGTGTTCTTAAGTTTTTAATCTATAACTATATTATTGGTTTTATGGAGATAAAGCATAGATTTAAAGTCTTAAAATGTAATGTGATAGATTATTAAACTAAACCTCATAAAAAAAGCAATATGAGTTTTAGGGTTCGTCCCCAGACCCCGAAGAACATGTCATTCTGTCTGTGCGTCGCATAGCTAAAAACGAGATATCAGATTGACTTGTCAATCAAATGGTAACATTTTGATATTCAAAAAAACGACGGCCACGAAATATTAAAAAAATCGTTACTGAAAACTACTTAATATATGACATCAAATTTTGCACAGAAATAAGTATGAAACAGAGATAAACTGATTCAATTTTAGTGCGAATCGTATACGGCAAAATAAAATGGCGTCCTAATAAAATGTTAAAATATTCGATAAAATTCCATTTCCTGGAATAGGTTATGAAGAAAAATAATAAATGAAAACAAATAATAATAATAATAATTGAAAATATCATTAAAAACAAAAAAAAATTGCTTTTACACATAAGTTCACTACACACAGGTAACACATTTTATGAACCTATATAATTATTTGGTAATAATTAAAAAAAGAGGAAATAAATTACAGTTTATATTATTTTAAATTATTATCACATATAAACTGTTATCAGTAGTCGAATTCTGTATAGGGAATGTCAGGTTAACAACGAACTTACCGATTTCTCTTTGGATACTTTTGTTGAGATTGAAAAGTACAATTTAAGTGTCCTTAATCTAAACTGGTAATTAAGAGAACGGATGGTGTTTCTCTGTCTGATACAATAACCACAACACTTTAAAATAGCCTCCGACTAAATAAATAAGATATAACCTTAGAGTATTTTATTCTTACTCTAAGGATATAACCATGTCAATTATTGGATTATTAATTCTGAACCGCCATTTTGTCAAGAAACATTTTTATAATAAAAAAAATATATATTATATATATATATATAATATATATATATATATATATATATATATATAAAATTATCATATATATATATTATATATATATATATATATATATATATATATATATATATATATATATAAAGTCGTACGTAGTGGAATTCTATAGAGGGTATTCCTGGTTAAAGGCCAATTTTGTTTGATACTTTTGTTCAGATTAAAAAGTAAGTTTAAGTGTCATTAATTTAAATTGGTAATTTAAAGAATCGATGGTGTTTCTCTGAGACAATAATTTTGAAACGCCATTTTGTCAAGAAATATATTTCTCATTCCTATTTGTAAGTATTCAAACGGTATCTGTATGAGTGGTGGTTTGTAAGAGCTGCAGCACTAGTCGCAAATTTCAATTAAAACAATAATTTTAATCCAGGTTTAACTTTTATCACAGAATATATTCTTCTGTGACAATGCATAATATATTATCGATTGATATTCCTATTATATTTTTAGAATTAAACTCAATTGCGATCCTGTACCCTTTGTGACATTCGTCCTGTTTTTAAAGAATAGAAGAATTAGTTTAAGTTGTAAGTGTTGCGAAATCAAAAAATGTTATCCGTTTTCCAAAAACTAAAAATAAAGTTTTAACCATCAATGAAGTAGTTTCATTAATATTTAACAATTAGCGACGAGGATGAGATCATTAATTGGATCCTATGAGCATTATGACCCCAGTAGCGCAGCGTCAAGTTTTGAAAGTTACCTGGAGAGAATGACGCATCTTTTTATTATCAATGAAGTACCAGATAATAGTAAATTGAGTTATTTTATTACACTAATTGGTGGTCAAAGTTATGGTATTTTAAAAAACCTGGTTGTCCCCCGCTATGCATCAGATATTACTTTTGAAGAAGCTGTTGAGGTCATAGGCGTGCCCAGACCTTTTTATTAGAGTGGGCCAAGTGTAGGTGTGTGTGTGTGTGTGTGTGTGTGAATGTATGTTTGTATATGTGCGTATGCATGTGTAAAGGAAATTATTATTGGAAAGAATTGAGGTAAAATATAAACATTTTATTTCCATACACAAAAAGAAAACAAAAACAACATGAGGAAACTCGTTTATAGCCTTAGTTTTCAGCTGCCAGATATAAGGTTTTTAAATTCATCAATAATTAAATCGTAATTGGGACTATTTCTTTTTTTTTTCTTGCTCTACATATAAAAGAGAAGAGAATCCAATCGCTTCTGTGACATGGTATTTTTCAATTTAGATTTAATTTGAGTCATTTTCGAAATCGATCGCTCACAGGAACAACTAATTTACAGGAATTACGGAAAATATTTTTAGGAGTTCAAATAAATTAGAATAAATTTTGTACCTATCACAGGTTATTAACCAATTTATTAATTCATTGATGTTGCCTCCTTTAAGGACAGATTCATCAAATTTAATAATATAGCATTCTGCCATTAGGTCAATTTGTTTTATCTTAAATTTTGTTTCCAAGATTGTAAAGTCGACATTAACGTTGCAGTTTAAATTTTCACGGATAATTAAAATTAAATTGGTCGTTTCCTGGTTAAAATGCTCATCAATCCCAAATATAAGTGAATCCAAAAAAGGATAGAAAGTATTAACTTTAATGTCTTCCTTTTTGTTTTCAAATGCACGTTGCTTTTTCAACAACAAATTATCAAACAGTTTATGATTTTATTTTTCGAAAAAAAGGTAGCTTAGTTTTTATTCACTTCTGTAAACCTTATTACACCAGAGCAGAATTACAAAAACACAAGGTTTAATCACAGCTTATATACACAAAAACATAACAAACTATGGTTTAATTACCTCACTTCATACGCCTACAATTGCATGACTTCTATTCAAACTCAGTCAACTTTATACATGTAGTATCAAATACAAGATGTGTACTGTGGACCTTTTTTTTTAGTCGACGAGTCTGTAATAGGCGAAATCATTTTTCTAGAAATTCCTAACAATAGTATTTATTAACCCCCCCCCCCACCCTTCCTTGGGACTGCTTTGGATCCGCTCTTTATTTCGACACACCTTTAAATCCTCCAAGTGTCCATGTGCAAAGCTGAAAATATCAGCTATATTTCTACTATGATTTTGCATAAAAGTAATTCCAATTTCAAGCCTGAGCGTCATACATTTCTTTATTCTGCGGACTTGGCTGGCGCGAGCAGCAGTCGAGTTAACAATGTACGATATTTAGAGAAAGCAAACTGGAACTAAGTAAGAAAAGTTATTCTTGTTATTTAGATTTATTTATTTATAAACGGGTTACATCCAATTGATATTATTACAGCTGCGAGCCAAATGAACGTACTACTAATAATAGCAAATTTATCTAGACCACCCGGCCCACCCCTTGGGTACGCCTATGATTGAGGTGCTTAAAAAACATGTTTCACCACCCCGATTAGTTGTTATAGAACGCTTTTAGTTCTACAAGCTGCAGGAATTAGACACTGAATCAGTGGCTAATTTCGTTGTGAGACTCAGAAATGCATCACACGTTTTTAGGTGATAGATTAGTTTGTAGTTTTGCAAGAGAGGACATACAGAAGAAATTGTTGAGAGCACAGAAAACCTCACCTTTTCGAGGCATGTAAAATTGTGGTGACTATGGAAGCTATGATGTCAGAATTGAAACACACATAACTGAGCAGAGACCAGAACAATGTGCAGTTAATGCAGTGAACAGCCCAGCGATGCCAAATCTTACGATTTGTCGCGAGACCTTACGATTTTGGACCTGATCTCACGATCTTACGATAAATGCTATATTTCTCACGATTTTTACGTTTTTATTAATATCAAATCAAAGTTTCTCTTCCACTTATACATTTGACAGAATAAACTTCTAATCTAAATTTTGAAAAAGGAAATCGTTCTATCGAGTCGAGAATTTGGTCACGTTTCCTGTACGTTTAGTGTTATAATTATATAACTAAGCAGAGTTTATTTTTTTGTATTTCCTTAGATAATGTATGTTTAACATTTATGATGTTTTTATATAATCTATTATGCTTGTGTTGCTTGTATTTTTTAGACTACTTTTTATTTTTTTAATAATTAAACATTATTGTCTTTTCTAATCAAGTTTTATTTAGTATTTCAAAGAGCAGTGCAATTATATATCGACTGAACAACTAAAAAATACCTAACATAACCTGTTATTATACCAATTGCAGACGTTATAACCTTAACTATATATCTAAAACTAAATAAAAGAAAGGTATTAAACCAACATTTGGCATGATAATAATTACATAAGTATTAACACTAATAACCGAGAGTTAAAGAAGTGAAAAATAAGGTTCAAGATGAATAATAAAGATTTCTGAAAATTTCAGGATTGCTCACGGTTTTTTGATGAGTGGTCTTACGATTTTGGCTTGGATAGACCTGACAGCGCTGGAATAGCCAACCTTCATCATGTTATAGGTGTGGTCGCTTTCATAACCCAGCCACATATCCACTGGCCAAGTGTAGCTGTCGAGGTTATGGCAAGCAGGGTCATATTGAAAGAATGTGCCGATGTTTGTTACGAAATTGACATCCTCTGAAGACCCTCAACGTACAAATGGTGTTAAGTAGGATGATACAGAGGTTATTAACCTAGTAAACCATCAGGTAAACTATATTAATAGTGTTATTAAAAATTGTGTACATTGAAGGGGTTGAAATTGAAATGGAGGTAGATACTGGGGCAAGTGTTACAGTATTGTTAGAATATGATTATCAGGCTAAATTGTCACAGTTTATTTTAAAAAAAAAGTTCAAGCGTTATTAAGACTGTTGCTGGAGTTATATTACATGTTGTTGGAAAAACGAATGGACCTACGAGGTTGAATAATCACACTGGTCTATCTCATAGGTTAGAGTTGATAATTGCAAGGTCAAACAAACATTTTAGAGGCTAGAGATATGTTTTCATTCCGGGTGTACATCCGTTTACTACTGTCGTTCTGAAAAGAACAGTTTTCCTAGGACTGTGAAAAGATGTACGTTGGTTGAAGATCATAAACTCAGCATCAGAAACAAACAAACAACCTCAGCTTTATTCCTACATCATTAGGAAACCGGTCATAAAATAAATTTCGATGAAGAGAAGCCATAGAAATTGAAAAACAAGGTGATTTGAATAAAAGGGACGAATCATTAAAACTACCAACAGTACGGAAGCCAATAATGGACAAATCTAAAATCGCAAAAACACAAGCGCAATTAGCGCAACAATAACAGCGCCATCCGGAGAACATAAATAACGACCAACGGCCGCGCAGATATAAACTTCGGCCTCGGGTGAGGGTATAAAAGAAAGCGTCGCAGTCACCAACACTTCAATCTCTATTCGGACTCGAGAAAGAAAACGTCAGCAAAACTGTTCTTTTTAGAACGACAGTAGTGAACGGATGTACACTCGGAATGAAAACACATTGTATTTTTCCATCCGTGAAGGACTACGAATATATATATATATATATATATATATATATATATATATATATATATATATATATATATATATATATTATATTATTACTATTATTATTATTATACACCTATTATATATAATTTTTATTTTGTTAAAATTATATTCTGTCTATAAGTATCCAACCGCACGCCTTTGGCGTACGTACCATTTTCAGTATTTATGAACGGATAACAATAGGCAAAATGCTTAAATTGATATCAACGCCAAACTATGGAAGTGGCAGATATTATTGGTTGGCCACACTGTAGTCCTTTTGCGTACCTAATGAGGTTTTATTACACTATACATTTCTGAATCAGACTATAGATGTTTGGATAGATTAGATCATATAGAGGTGGAGTAGGTTTTATTGCCAGATAAATCCTGATTGGGCTGTGATATACCCATATAAGCTTCTTTAATTTTTTGAAAAATTGAACCCAGGTTTGTTTGTCTTGACTTGTGTCATGTCAGTGGCGTAATCAGAAGGGGTTTTGGGGGTTAAAACCTCCCTCCCCCAGGACCTGGCTTCAAAATTTAAGTACACTGTTTTGAAGCTAAACAGTGTATGGTATTTTATATCGATAAGCTTCCTAACAATAGTAATTCACTTGGCAACCCTGGAATAAGCCCAAGCACGTCAACATCGCAAGCACCGCCAGAAATTCGTTAAAGAGATAGTAAAAAAAATAGACGGAATTTGTGGCTGTGCCACTGAACTTGCGAAAACCAGCAGTTTACTGTTACAGTAACACGAGATAATTTACAGTGGAATGAAACGGTGACAAGCTCGTCAGGAAAGGTGCATGCATATCCTTTTTTCCACTAACCTGAAGCTGTCAGAAAACTTTATATCCGATGCGGCCTCCACCAATCGCAACACATATTGTGAGTGTGAGCTTTCTAGCTTAGTGGTAGGATTCTCGGCTTTGGATGAAACTCATGTGTGTTCGAATTTCGTTAGTTTTTTTTTTTAACAAAACTTATAGTTTATAGATTAGAATTTTGAGTATATTATCTGAATCTGCTGAATATGGTTAGAAGGGATTTATTTACTGATGGATTCCGCAGAGCCTGGCTATACATTAACCGGGTCCAATGTCTTAGAGGCGATGATTAGAGAGTACATCAATGGAACCTGGTTTTGAGGATGCCAAGAACGAAGTTAAAGAAATACCATCCGAGGGAAACGTACTTAAAGGATTTGTTGTCTCAGCTCCAATTGAAAAAAAGGATGCTCTATATGACACCAGTTTTTGGCCAAAATATGTAGGCATTAAGAGGTTTGATTTTAATAGGCATAGAGAATTTCTGCAGTCAGGGAGTAAACATTTTTTATAAATAATAATGTCAATTTGCTTTTCACACCTAAACAATATATAAAAATAGCTAGTTTAATGCACGAAATCTTAAAAATAAAATTTTATTAGTTGAAATGTTCCTAAATTATGTAAAACCTGACATTATCTATATATATATATATATATGCTTTAAAATTGTTTCTTAGTATGGGTCGCCCACGGTGGATATTAGTTAGTTAGAAGACAACTTGTGGAAAAAGGCCGAAGATCAGGTGAGCCTCCCTAAGGAGGATCTCTGTTTTTCATCTTAAGCCAAAGAAAAAAAATTGCTAGTATACAATTAAGAGCATTATCAATAATTAAACTGAGTCCTAAATGTTAACAATGTTTAAAAACTATTAAGAGAGAAAAAACATAGAGCTCTCAAGCAGCACAAACGTAATTCTAACTTACACTAGAGAAATGCTTTGATCATTCAACATATGTTTTTTAAGTTTTTCTTTAAACATATTTAACGGGTACGATTTTAATATGTCGGGGAGATTATTATAAACATTCTCGACTTGATATGTAAATGACGACCTAAAGAATGCGTATTGGTGAGCGGGAGGTGTGAGTCGGCCCCTGAATCGGAGATTTAACGTATGCACGTCAGATCGAAAAATAATCTTAGAGTCAGTGGCGCTTCCACAATTCTGGTCTGGGGAGGGTAGTGGTTGGCGGGGGGGGGGGTTTAACCTAACTGAAGTAATGATAGAATATTTGGAAATAAAATAGTAACTATTAATATTTTTAAAATTACGATAATACGACTATATCTAATACATAGTACATACCTTGTAAAATGTAGTAGAGACCTTGCAATTACAAATTTTAGTCTTTTTATACTGCAATACACAAAATAAAAGCATTTATCGTTCCCGTCTCCCATCCCGCGTAGTGATTTTTCGTGAATAAATTCTGACACTGGCTAGGGGGTACGACCGCCAAACGCCTTACGTGTGCGAGACGTTGTTGCCATATCAGTCGAATATTATTTATACATCGAGAAATTATCACAATAATATCGAATTTTCCGTCTAATAATTTATTGTTAAAATATTAGAGGCAAAATAATTTTCAATATGAGGTATTGGGGGCCGAATTTTCCGTCTAATAATTTATTGTCAAAATATTAGAGGCAAAATAATTTTCAATATGAGGTATTGGGTGCCCGGAAGGGGTAATTACCCCCTCTACTCCCCCCCGCCCCGGGGAAGCGGCCTTGCTTAGAGTAATGATATGCGTGCAAAATAGCAAATAAAATGTTGTGATTCAGGGTACCGAAGGCCTTGGAAAAATCAATTAAAGTTAAAAGTGTAAGCTTTTTAACATCATTGGCTTGCAAAATATCATTTGTTATAACTAAAAGAGTGGTTTCACAGCTATGAAATTTCCTTAATCCTGATTGTGCCGGTGGAATTATGTTAGTACTAAAAGCGAATGTTCGAATTGCGAGTCTATTATCTTTTAAAGCAGCTTTGAAAGCGCTGGTAAAATACTAACAGGGCGAAGATCTTTGAAGCTCTTTGGTGGGTTGATCTTTGGTAAGGGTAATACTATAGCCTCCTTCCAAATATCAGAAAACACTTAATTTTACAATATGGGCAAGGTAAGGTAAAATCTCTGGACAACACAATAATAACAGTTTAATATTCATTCCATCCTGCCCCATAGCATTACTTCTAATATCATATAACAACTTCTGGACTTCAAACACAGACACAAGTTGAAAAATAAATATTTCACGATCCTGCGCGGTGTGACCGTGATAAAAATCTAAAATTTCCTGATCAGCTACATGTTTGGGTATTCCATTTATATAATAATCATTTAATTTTTCAACATCTTTTAGCTGACCAGGAACGTCAGACCTCCCTCTCATAATATCCAATAAGCGTAACTCGCGCCACAGCCATTGGCACCTGCCCTACGAAATCTATCGGTAAAATAGGCCTTTTTTCATTCTTAAAAGCCAGAGTAGTGTACTTTCTAATGGATTTATAATATTGATGGTAGGCATTGCGCCTACTGCGAAGCTATCTGCGTCGAGCCTTGTCTCTAAGCGACATAAGCAATTTAAGATTGTCTGTTAACCCCGGTGAATATTTTTTTGTTATTCGTACTGTTCTGAACGAAGCTTAGGAGTCAAATAGTCCCAGTAAGTAACTAAGTAAATTCGATAACCCGATTTTGTCATTTATATCGTCTTGAGCCGAATCATTAAAAGGTATAGATGAAAGACTTGCCTTGAAAGCATTCAAATCAAAGCTTCCAAAATATCTAGTGTTCATGTATAAAGGACCTAATTTCTTCTTGATTCCAAAATGGAATGTACATACTGTAAGATTAAGATCCGACATATGATCCATTGGCCTTACATTCGACCCCGCAACAGCAGATTCATCCGAGACAATAATTACATCAAGTAAAGAAATTCTGTTTAGTGATATTCGCGTGGGTTGATCAATTATTTGCACCATATTTAAGCCGCTTAAAATATTCTCAAATCTTCAATATAATGTAGTATTTTGGGACAACATATCAATATTCACGTCGCCCAAGCATATGACATATTCAAACTTAGTTCTAATTAATGCCGGATATTCATCAAATACATCAAAGAAACAGTTTACTGGTTTATTTGGAGGCCCATAAAAAACCCCTACTACAATTTTTTTGTTTTCCAACTTACCTTTAATCCACATATTTTCGAAAGAAACATCTGACTCAATCACACAATCATACCTCGAGAGTTTCAAAAGATTGCTGATATACATGCATACAGGATTTTACAGGCAAATTTTCTCATTTCTTGGTATTGAACAGGCAAGTACTTATAAAATTCGAATGTACCAACACTCAATTTTTTGTTTTAAATGGGTCTGACACTGAATCTTCCATTTGCAAGTGAGGGGTAACTTTATCAATATCGATAGTGAAAAGACCAGTAAATAGAGAAAAATTGTTTTCTTGTTCTCAAATTCTGCCAGAAGGCTACTCATTTTCTATGAATATATTTTGTATGATATTGGGACACTTGTGCTTTCCTGATATTTCTTACAAGTCAGAAAATGTGACAGATTATGCTCTGCTAACTGTTTTTCCCACATCATCTTACACTTGAAAGCTTTCACATGATCATGCATATCTGTAATAAGTTGACGTGGTCCTTGCAATTTCGTATTTAAGTCCGACAAGTGTTTTGTGATATCTACCATAAATGAAAGATCTTGTAAAAAAGGTACATCGCATAATAAGCTGACATCTTCTCCTTTTGTTTCCATGAAAACGCGTATTTCTTCTTTGAGTTTCCAAAACCGGTCGAGTACCATAGAACACGAAAGCCATCGCATCTCTGCATAATATGGTAAACCAGTGTACTCACTTTCTAAATCACGTAAAAATGCAGAAAACTGTCGCTGATTAAGGCTTCGTGACCATATGAAGTTTATAATTTTTTTCACTGACTTTAAAACACTTTCCAACTTGATCACTTTTGAGCATAAAACTTCTTGGTGGATTATACAATGAATATGATGAAAATCTGGTTTGTCACTGATCTTTGTCTGTAATATTTTAACGAAGCAATTTTTTACTCCAGCCATTGAAGGAGCTTTTTCTGTTGCAACGGAACACAGTTTTGACAAATCTAAATTGTTCTTTTGCAGAAGTCCATAAACAGCATTGAAAATATCCTTCCCAGTTGTTGTATCATGCAATGGTACTAATTCCAGTAATTCTTCATACACATTGATATCTGTATCAACCGCACGAAGAAAAACAGCGAGTTACGCCACACCACACATCCGTACTTTCGTCACAGGCAATAGAAAATGCAATGAAAGAGTCTGATTTTGTCTTTATCTGATCACTTATGGTGGCAGCCAACTCAGCAAGTCTTTGAGCGACAGTATTCGGGAATAAGGATAAATTTTGAAATGCCCTCACGCTCCCGGGACTTACAATTTCCGCGGTCTTTACAAGGCACTCTTTTATAAATTCACCTTCAACAAATTGTTTTGAGCGTTTCGCGATCAACTCCGACAGTACGTAGATCGCTTGAAGGACAGATTCATTTTCTTGCTTTGGACGTGTAAACATAAGCTGAACTGTATCCGAAATAAATTATAATATCGCAACTGACTCATAACTGACTAAACACTGAACGACTGAACTCAATCGAACACGGTTTATATACGGATTGTGATTTCTCGAGTTCTTTCCAGAATTACAGTGACAAAGTCACTGTATCCAAAATGTATCCAGAACAAGCCAGATAATCTTTTGGCTTTAGGCTGAGTATGTGTAGTTCATCCTCCTAAACATAGATGACACTATGTATAATTGTACATTTTATTATACCAAACGTTGTTGCAGCGGCGCGCACTTTCAAAAACGGTTTTCAACTTGTTCGCGGGCCGCATTATCTGGCTGTTTTCAAAACTGATTTTGGCCGCAGAAAAATGCTCACTGGGCCGCATGTTTGACATGACTGGTTTAGACAGATGGGAATATTCATCAAACAATTATTTAGGACTTCCTTTGGTTTTTCAGAAATGTCTTCTAATTTGGTCCATAATAGCTATAATATTTTAAGTAATAAAAAATCCTCATTTTTTTTTCGTAAAATTAGTCTGACTTCATTAGTAACCTACCTATTGGTTTCAAAATAATCTACCATATATTGAATTAAATTTTCGGTCGAGGCCTTATTCGTTTTTTACCACATAAAGTTCGACTGGTTAAAAAACAGGAATAAGGAAGTCGGTTTCTAAAAATAAAATACATTTTGTGACAAAATTAAAGAATATAGGTAACTAAATTATAGTGATGGTGTCTAGGATGCGTTTTTTTATAATTGTACCAATTTTCATGTCACTGATTTGGGATAATAAAATGTTTTAACTTTTTTAAATATTTGAAACAAAAAAAAATCATTGCATATGTAGGGAATTAGTTGAGATGTATCAAGTAACTTTAATAATTACTTTGTTATACGAAATACGAAAGCGTGTCATGTTTAACGACAGATAATTCGTGAAAGAGCAGCTAAGCTCGGATAAAAAAATTCCTAACATATCTATAAGAAATCAAAACTCTTTAAAAGCAAGCATAATTGAAGTTTTATCGCCGAGATCTAAATTTTAAAATTAGACGCAATGCACTTTAGTTAAAAATTTATATTCAGTTTATAAAAAAATGGGCCGATCCCGGCGGTACTACAATATTGGGGCCAAGTAGGTGACCACCCACTGACCCACCTTCAGGCCTTCAATTTAAAAAAAATCAGTTAATACACTGGCACCGCATGAGAAACAAAAAAAATTGTATTTAATTTTAAAAAATGGGCAGATCCCGTCGCTATTGCAATACCGTTCAACCCGTGAAGAAGGTGGATCAGTAAGCCACTGATTTAACTACAGGGCCTTCGATTCGGCGATGCCAGATGTCAAAAATAAAATTATAGCGCAGCGATGCCAGAACTATGGAATTTTAGGGAAATTTATTTAAGGAGGTGGAGCAAGCCCCTAACCTCCCTCAGTTTCCAAAAATCAGTTTAATATACTGGCCCCGCATGCGGGGCGTATCAGATATTAAGCTGATAAGAACAGATTGAGACGTTTATTAAAATCAGTTTTCAAATTACAGAGTCAAAAGGTTCTTAATAATAATAAGGTAAAATATCATTAATTTACACTATACAATCTCAATAAAATAGGGTTCATATAGTCTACTAAGTATTCAGCATGAGGTTGAAATATAAACTGCATACAGTCATTTTGAGTAAGTTAAAAGATCAGTCGGAATTAAAATATATCACAGAATAGAATATAAAGACAAATTACAATAATAGGTCACATAATACAATTTATGGAACAAACAAAACGAAAATATAAACAGTTAAAAGAAAACATATAGTCCATAAAATATCACAGCTCGGATTCTTATTCGTAGTGGTATTGGCGTGTTCCAGTCACATGTTCCACGTAGATGTCTCTGACCATTTTATGACATCGCTGCACATAAGGCGCCTCATAAGGACGGCATACCTTTGTGAAACATGGCAGCGATGTAGGACAGGCTCGTTGTTCTGGTCCCATGAGCCCAGCGTTCCTACGATAAAGGCATCAACTGTCACCTCTTTGCCCTGCTCTTCTAGTTCAGCCACCAGGGATGCGTACTTTTACAACTTGGTCTGCCTAGCACGGTCCAAAGCTTCCAGGCCATTTTCAAATGGAATGCACACGTCCACCATGGTAATTTTGTTATCCTGGGTGATAACTATATCTGGTCTCAGATTGGTGTTGGATTCCGGAATAGTACGATTTACCCGGATTTCCCCTAGATGTGCGGGGATAGCTTTAACTATTCTGTCCTGTACAGCATTGTGACGGTGCTGCTAGGCCGCTGAGTGCATTTTACAGTGGTTCAGGACATGTGATAGGGTCTCATCTTGTCCTTCGCAACGTCTGCACCGCCTATCTCCATTGCCCCATCTTCTTGCGCCATTTAAGGTGACGCAGCCCAGTCCTAGCACGATTTATGAATCGCCAGTCGCAAAAGTGAGTGACGAAGCCAGTTCGTCCAAAGTGGTTGCTTGCCGCACTTTTGGAGGAGGCCCTGAACACCTTGCCCTGGTCTGGTTTTCTGGCAAGTAAGACGCATACATTTCCCTAATGATATTTTTAAGGGTGCTTCGTTCTTGAGCATCTCTCAGTGTGATTGGCTCACGATGTTGGGGACTGCCAGCAGACAAACAAATGGAATACCCGTATCTGCCGCTCCAAGTGCAGCCTCTTAGAGAGTCGTCTTGATGCATTTCTGGCTCGCGTCCAGAGGGATGATATGTCGCCTCCATCTCTGCCGAATTCTCCAGAAAGATCTCTTGATAGATATCGGGCGACAACTGGCATCGTAGGCCTGCGTCCAATTCGGCGTTGCACCACTTCCAGTAGCTGGGAGTTGGCGATGTCGCGGGTCTGTGGTGCAGGACACGTCAGCATTCTGTAGGCCTGCACTATTGTGCCCACCTCAGCAAGGTCACCCAATGGCAGGACACCAGTACCTCTCTCTCTCTTGCCCGATACATAAAGGAGCTCCGGGACGCTCTTTGGGGAGGTTAAGCCAGCTCTTGCACAACTTTTTAATTTTGTTGTCCAGTTGTTTCAGTGGGTGCTTCTGGACGTGACATCCTCGGAGCACAAAGCTCAGCTGTGGTACGATGAAGGTGTTCACGGCGTCAATCTTCTGCCAAGGTGCCCGTAGGGAAGCATCCAAATGATCC